>JAJOOS010017255.1:0-21877 GCA_029582725.1 Solanum chiquidenum | reverse complement strand
GTTTAATCAAAGCATATATATATGTATGTCACTCTCAAGCACTCATTCTTCAAATACTCAGACCTAATCCAGTTTTACCATAATTGGGTTATTCAATTATGTACAATCATGGTCTCAACAATATGAGACAAAACCCTTGAATGAGTGCAGTGATTGCTCCTTCTGTGTACGTCAGGTATATGTTAGTCTCCTGCTTTTGAACATCCGCAAGCAGTGGTGCGCCATCTGTGCAGTAAATAAAACCAAAGTGACAAATGATTGTCGATTGATCTCCGCTACAAGGTGATGTGCAGATAATATCCTATGCAGCGATAAAGATTCTCAATGGATGCAAATGACCTTCTCGGTCATTAAAGAATCTCTGAGATCCCCTTTACTTCGTTTCTTTCACCTGTCCAGACAACAAATAACAAAGCAGAAACTCACTGTAGCAACAGCTCCTCATCTCTCTGTAGTTCCTTGAGCCGCCTTTTTGCATATACAGTGATCAGCACCGTTGTAACAAACGTGAAACTAAATCCAAGAACATTAAGAATAATCTGTGGAGTTGATAAAAAACGTTGCTCTTGCGAGGCATTTGCAAGAGTATTTATCAGGATGCCACTGCAGAGAAAGTTGGAAGTAAAGGTGTATTCAGCAAGTTGAAGTTTTCTTAATCAGTAAACAGGACACTATTTTAAAAGAATAAGACCGTTGTTACAAACGTGAAACTAAATCCAAGAACATTAAGAATAATCTGTGGAGCTGATAAAAAACGTTGCTCTTGCGAGGCATTTGCAAGAGTCTTTATCAGGATGCCACTGCAGAGAAAGTTGGAAGTAAAGGTGTATTCAGCAAATTGAAGTTTTCTTAATCAGTAAACAGGACACTATTTTAAAAGAATAAGACCAGACGAGAGGAAGTTTTAATAATGAAAAGTAAACATCTGTCAGAGTGTGGCAGGCAGCATACACCAAATGAAACCCTCCTAAAACTAGGAAAAAGCTTGCTTTGTGTTCAGTTTGCATTCTCCCCGGAGAATGAACCATGGAACCCTTCCGATCCAATGGCACTCCAGCCACAACGGTCCTCCAAAACAATAGTGCAGAAGGAACCAAAACCCAAATAATCACAGACAAGCAGATTACTAAACATGAAAGGCAATAAAACTTGTGCAATTAGAAATATGGAAATAGAATCAACAACCATAGATGAGAAAAATCAAGAAAGACACAAATCGATTGCTTTTCTTTTTCTTCCTAAAAGCATGTAATCGTGGACTACAATTACCTTGAAAGAAATTAACTAGTAAAAACAGAAATTTCTCATTATTTAATAGAATAGGTAAGCCAAATGATTCCCAGTCACAAGTTACTTCTTTGCCTTCCCACTTTAAGTATGTAATTAGTGCAAATATAATAGTTGAAATGAAGAACCATTATTGTTAATGCGAGTCCTCGACCCCTTTCATATAACTAGTGGTGAAGAGTTTTATGAGTTTTGAAATCATTATCAAGTGTTTAAATTAGACGTATAAACTTTAGCTTCGACCACGAAGCACAAATCGTATTACTATACTATATTTTACTATCAATTTGAATTCCACAATAACTTTTCTTGAGATATAACAATGATTTATGCTTGTCTCCAGGTGAGCATAAACCTATTTTGTTCATGTTTGATACATAATAAAAGCTTAAATATTGTCCACAACTAGTTAATTCTGTGACAGAGAAATACAACAGCAAGAGCATGACAGTTACTTAGCTGAAAGAATGAAATCTTAGTGTAGCATTGCACAATACTGAGTCCCCCTCAAAACAGAGATAATATAATAGGACAAATCGATTGCTTTTCTTTTTCTTCCTAAAAGCACGTAATCGTGGACTACAATTACCTTGACAGAAATTAACTAGTAAAAACAGAAATTCCTCATTATTTAATAGAATAGGTAAGCCAAATGATTCCTAGTCACAAGTTACTTCTTTGCCTTCCCACTTTAAGTATGTAACTAGTGCAAATATAATAGTTGAAAAGAAGAACCATTATTGTTAATGTGAATCCGGGACTCCTTTCATATAACTATTGCTGAAGAGTTTTATGGGTTTGAAATCACTATCAAGTGTTTAAGTTAGACGTATAAACTTTAGCTTCGGCAAAGAAGCACAAATCTTATTACTATACTATATTTTACTATACTTTATGCTTGTCTCCAAGTGAGCATAAACCTATTTTGTTCATGTTTGATACATAAAAGCTTAAATATTGTCCACAATTAGTTAATTCTGTGACAGAGAAATACAACAGCAACAGCATGACAGTTACTTAGCTGAAAGAATGAAATCTTAGTGTAGCATTGCACAATACTGAGTCCCCCAAAAACAGAGATAATATAATAGGACAACGAAGCAAGAAAAAATAGCTTTTTCCGCATTTGAGTATTAAGGTTTCTCAAATATCCTGCAATGACCTTCACTTATTGAGAGCATATTTAACTAAGTTCGAAAAAAAATGTCAGGTTGTGCATCTAAGTTCAAAATTTTAGGCAACCAGAAGCATGGCAAGGGGAAAAGAGGAAAGGAGAGCTAAAGAACATTTCCACCAGCATTGAACAAAGTTATGCCGACACATCAACCAAATTGCTTTTGTACTTCAAAACACCTCAAACATTAACCAGGATCACAACATAACTTGGAGAAGAACAATTAACCTTTATACCCACATACATATTATCCCTTTCCGAATCGGCTAGTTGTGAGAAGGTGATGTTAACGGACGAGAATTTGAAAAAGAGGAAGATTACACGTCAGTTGGTGCATCGGGTTTAAAAACTCGGGAGAAGATATGAACCACCTACTTCTAGATTGCTGAATAGTGTCTCGCTTCTGATGGAAACACTGTTAGGGTTTGGTCGAGTCATAATGCCAGACACGGTTAAAGAAGCCATGTTCAGATGGCTAATTAAAAGATGGAAGAGATCTGTAGGACGTGGGATGTTGCTCCCATGGCACTTAAGTGGACCATGGGGAGAAATATGATAGCTTTTGATGGAATAGAGGATATTTTTACTCACTGAGAAGTAGATTATTATCCCTCATCTTTTTTAGTGCACCCACAACAACAACAACATACTCAGTGTAATCCCACAAGTGAGGTTGGGGGAGGGTAGAGTGTAATCCCACAAGTGAGGTTGGGGGAGGGTAGAGTGTAATCCCACAAAGGTTGCATTATAATAATCTTTAGAAACCAGAGGTTTGAGGAGAGGGAGGGATGCAGACATAGAGGAATGGAAAGCAGGAACTGCCCACCCCTAATAGGTAATTCATCAACAGATATTGCTGTCACAAGAAATACACCCAGCAAGTCAATTTTCATACACAAGAAACGAAAGAGAATTCTTACGTGTAAATTGTAACAAATATTTCTGGAACCATTCCAATGAGTGTCCCCAGCAAATAAGGACCGTACTTGACACCAGTTGCCATTGCACAGTAATTAAAGACTATGTACGGGAAGGGGGAAATCCTGATTAATGTGACAGCTCGGGCCTGATTAAACCAATTCCCTTCACCAGCTAGTCTTATAACAGAAGCATTCTTGGGATTTCTTTCTATCAAGTTCTACAGGAGAAAACAGAAAGAGTATTTATTTATTCAAGTCAATAATCAAAATGAACAGTGCAATCAGATGGTGAAAAGTAATTAAGTACATACTTGGATTTTGTGATGGAAAAGATGACCTATGAAATAAGGAAGAGATACACCAATAGGAACTGCTGCAATGATAAGTAGAAAACCAAAACCATATCCGAACGTCATCCCAGCTACCCACATGGAGGGAGTGGACGGTAAAAGCAGGGTGGGGAATAGTGCCACAGAAGCATAAACTAGAACTGCTAGTACTGGAGTACTGAATGTCCTGGTTTCCCAATTCAGTATTGGGATAATCTCCTGAAATGTGAAAAACAACAGTCAGATTGATATGATTCAGAATCATAAAACCATTGTGATCTGCATTACAACATGTGTCGAAAAATTAGAATCACCAGATAGAAATACCAAAATAGTATGATGAATGGTGTTAGCAGTCAATCCATTAATAAACTACCCTTAGTATTCCATAAGCATCCCATCTTATTCAGGTCAATCTCATTCCAACCCTTAAATGAATGGTTAACTCTGTGACTCCTATAATTATTAAGTTAGCAGCATTGAGCTCAGCTGCAGCTTCACAACAACTCTTCCACCTAAAGTACAAGTTTAGTAAGTACTCAAAATCCAAGTCACTTCACAAATATCAGCAAATACTAACGGGATCGGTTTAAGAAGCTCAGATTTCCTCCATAAACCAAAATCAGGAGCCTTTAACAGAATAAAGACTAGTTGTTGATGAAAGACTATCACACATTACAATCTCCAGTTTTGCTGAAGCATCAATAAACTCACAGTCAAATTTATCAATCTCCTATCACTTAAAAGCATGAATGAATGCACTTATAGAGCAAGCAAAAAAGTTAAAATGAAGTGCTCTCTCTCAAATATTCACTAGCAGCTATAAAGAATTCCACGAGGAAGAAATACACTATATAATTTAATTGGACATACATTCCACAAAAAAAATTATCTTTTTACAAGAAAAAGCAAAAATCTTGCTCAAACAGACCTTATTCATGAAGAAGGGTCCAACCCATTTGAGAAAAACAGCAGCCAGTACTCCGACAAAAATAAGAACAAGTACCAGCTTAGCCCACCACCAAAGAGACCAACATCTGCTATTCCCTTCATAGTTAAGCTCAGAAGACGAAGCACTCATACAACCCGCAACAAAACGATTATCCTCCCCCAAATCATCACCACCTAATTTCACATAATCACCCTTCAGATCTTCCTTCGCCAACCCCAACAACGGCGCTGGTATCACCACCACTAACCCTTCCTCCTCATCGTTCCCAACAAAAGTCATCACCACACAAAATCAGCAATCCAATTCCAAATTATAAAAATCCAAAAAAACCCAGATGGGTTTTCCCTAATTAATCAAGAATTTGTTTACAATTCCAGTCAAAATCCAAAACCCAGATGGGTTTTCCCCTAAATAACCGTTAAACGTATTGAATAGCTCAACCCCTTTATGGAAAAAAGTAATTTAAGCCCTAATAAAGATGGTAAGAAGCCGAAAAAGTGGAGGAATTGAGAAGAATTTTGAACATTTCTGTCTACAGACACATTACATACAAAGATTAAACATATAAATTGGATGCTGTGATGAGTGAATGATGATGAAGAAGACGATGAAGAAGAGAAAATGGTAGATGAGAAGAGAAGCAATCAATAATGTACTAGTAACGAATATACAAAAAAAAGTAAAAAGGGTTTAATATATTATTTTAATCAACCTATTTTTTATTTATTTATTAATTTTACAACAACCGATAATTTTGTTTAATCCTGTTAAAAAAAAATAGTATTGCTACTCCATTGTCAGCTTTTGCCCGTTCTTTCAAGGAAATGACAATATTGCCCTAAACCAAAACTTCTATATTTTGACAATCTTGAGTTCAGTGATCATATGATATATTCCTATTTTAATAACGCGCGAGAAGGTAATGAAGTTTAATTCATGAGATCGTAGTGTAGCGGATTGAAGCAGCCGTATTTCTTATTAAATCTTGTTGGTGCCACCTAAATAGTAGGTATTAGGTAGGCATTAGATGTGTGACGTTTATAGTTATCGTTTATACATTTATCTCTAATAGAAGAATGAGTAATTTGTTCCTCTTATCGATCATGACATGACGTTAGGTGGGAATTTACTCACGTAATAAATTCCTCATGTTATTTGTCTGATAACAATATCTATTTTTTACTACTTTGAGGCATTTCACATGAACTCATAAAGGGGCAAGATCGCCATTTGCTTTACTTCTTTTTGACTTCCATTAGTTTGATACACTTATTATTATTTTTAACTTTAAAAAATATCATTTGATGGTGGACCCCACCAACTTGTTATTAATATTAGTAATATATTCGTATAATCCTAAAAATGCTATTATCATTTGCTTTAAGCTACACTTAACGACGTCGTATAAGAGAATGATACTGACACGTGTGACCTAACGCAGTGCCGCGTAGCCGGCGGTATAGGACACGTGGCATAATGTCGATCGTTTATGCGTGACAGCAAAGATACAAGTGTACTTAACGGGAAGTTTGGGTTTGGGCTTTATTGTATTGGGCCCCGCATATGGGCCCATCGGGCTTTAAGAAAGGTGAAGTGACTTCTGTTTTTCCTTTTGTTTTTCTTTTTTCTTTTTGTCGTGGCGTCACCGCTACGACTGGAATTTCGTGTAGAGTTTTAAATATTTTATGTTTTTTTATTTGATGTTCGTTATTTATATTGCGAATCGATTTATTTGGTTTCATATAAATAAGACCCATTCGAGAGAAGCATTTTGTATTAAGAATTTTTTTATACTAAACACTCAAAATTGAGATATCTAGTTAAAAAATTATTATTATATACAATGTATCATATGCTTCGATGATCGTGTAGAGTTTCCTATTTTGGATTATAGGAAAAAAGTGTTACTATTTCTGTTCACTTTTAAATGTCGTAGTTTCCTTATATAGAGTCAAATTATAAAAAAATTGACTAACATTTTAAGATGTTTTTATCGTATTGATATGCAAAATACTTTTTGTATAGTTTTTGAATCATAATTGAATAAGCGTGAAGTTTACTGGAAATTGTGCCTAATATCTTATAAGATCAAATGAGAAGTTGACACGGCTTAAACAAGCGAGGAATAATTAGGTAATTTGATAAGATTATACTAATATACATTAATTAAATAATTATAATAAAGTACTGTTATGTTACTTTGAAAATAGGGGGAGGGGTAATCTAAACATTTTAATAAAAGCATTTTTCGATTAAGTAAACGATTTTTTTGATAACTTTAGACTAGATTAACCCATTTAATTTAGTCGATATTACAAGATCGATTAAACACGTTGATTGGGAAAGTTGATTCGTCTGATTACTACTTTGAGTTAAGTTATTTGAATTTCTATAGTTAATTATATAATATGTTTTAATTTTATTTTTATTTTTTTCATTTATTATTATAAAACGACATGATATTTAGTAAAAAAAATAATCAAAATCTTAATTAGTTGATTAAGATCATAACACTCAAATATTTTTATACATTTAATATATATTTAATTCAAAACTAGTAGTATAAGATTTAAGAATCTTTTTATATTTTTAAGGCTATGAAAGATAGGAAGTACAATTAAAAATGAGCGAATTATTTTTCTTATTTTTCAATTTAATGATACTTGACATAAAAAAAAGGTGGATAAATTATTGGCGATAATTATGGAAAGGAATATATTTGGAAGGGAATAATCTGGCAATAACAAACACACTTCAAATTATTATTGTGTAAAAAAACACAGAGAATAAATGACAACAAAATTAGTTGTCTATTTATATTTGTATTTGTATTTCCTTTTCTCTCTCTTAATTAGCAAATCAACCCAAGGAAAACATGAGGGGACTATTGATATTGAAAGCCTTGGATTAAATGGATTTTTATATCGTTTGATTCATAAGATAAAGGTGGAATATCAGTCATAAAATTTAAGATTGAATTTTTATTTAATTAAAGGTATAAATTTATTTACTTAATTCTAAATATCTTATTTTATCTCATTAAACTATGCATTATTTTACTTCACCTCTTAGATAGAATAAATTAATTTAAAAATTATAATATTAATGATAATTCTAAAATATCTGAATTCACCATCCCAATTCGAACTCTAATGTGGAAACTATTTTTTAAAACTTAAATCTAAGAAACTAAAGTTTGTTAAATATCTACTACTTGAGTATTTGAAACACCATAAATAGAAGAGATTATTTTTGTTTTTTTCTCCTTCGATAAAGATTGATGATATTTCTAAATTTGTTGGAATCTTAAATACTGAAAAAATGGGTGGAAAATCAGCTTAAGTTGATTGTACTTATAAGTTGTTCAATTCATGTCAATTTCATACATGAATGCCTTAATTTCATTAAATAATGTTTACAAAATAAAAAATTGCTATAATAGATATTCATGTTTTCTAATAATTCCCAAATACTTAAATATTTGACCTTTTCTTTTACTTGTGCTTGACTATTTTGAATTCGCTCGCGTAGGACTTATTTAAAAATTAGGAGAATCATCAACAATATTTTATAGACTCGAAATCAACGTCTTTAATTAAGAGAGAAACAATTTTATCCGCATTACCATCGTGCTAAATATTTGAATTCAAAGAATAACACTATCAAATAAATTAACAATTTCTTTGATTTATGACTTATCTATACCATCTTCAGTTCTTCTTCACTTGTAACTCCAGCAACCAGCTATGGCAGTTTCTACACTAATTTCTATCCCGAAATTGCCCCTTTTACCCCAAACAAACAGAACCCAATTTCTCCATTTTGCAAAGCAAAGGTCCCAATTTTCTGCCCCCATTGAATTTAGCTCATCTCAGAACTTGAAAAATGCAGCTACAGTTTTGGGGGTCACTGGAATTGCTTTGGCTACATTAATGGTGGGACCTGCTACAGCATCTGCTTCTGAAATAGCTATAATGGGTTCTTCTTTACAGTTTAATGAACCCTCTAATGCTCTCTCCTTACCCACTTGGGCTATTCATGTTTCCAGTGTTGTTGAATGGTATTTACTCTGCAATACACCATTGTTTCTAAGTTCTAGTTTGTTTGTTTTTCAATTTATTTAGCATGACTAGCAGAAAGATTGCAACTTTAGGTTTTTTTTGGTATGGGGATGGCCGATGGGATAGACAAAGTTATTCCATGGATTGGGTGGGTATATATGTGATAACTTATCCCGTCATTGTAGTATGAATGTTGGAATAAATAATTCCGGGACTAAATACCCCTAACCAAATGCTGGTTATCCCTTATCCCTTGTACCAAATGACCCCTTATGTGTGTTGATATCTGACAGTTTTCTTGCTTATTTTCTGGTGTTGGGACTTTGGTATGTAAGCAGAAAAATATTACATTTTAAAAAAGTTCATATATAATCTAAGGCAAACAGCCAAACACTATAGGGGTGGGGGTGGGGAGGTGGAGGGGAGGGTGAGGTGTGTTGGAGGGCATGGGTGGAGCTAGGTATACCAAAGGGTGGTCACATTGCCGGAAAATTAGTCAAATATTATCTTTTATACATGTACATATTCAATTTGGAACACTCTTAACAAAATTCCTAACTTTGCCATTGTTGGAGAGTGGGGAGGAGACCATCCGTGTCGAATGCTACTCATAGAACTTGTTTTTCCTACTTCTAGTTCTACCGAAGTTCAAGAACGTATTTTCCTAGAGAAACATTTTCCAAAATTTTTGACCAACTAAACATGTAAAAATTGGAAAACATGTTCTCCTCTGAACCAGACGCACCTGTACAAGTTAGAACTGACAGAAAAGAAAAATAGTGCAAAATAAATTAGGACAAGGGAGTGTGTTTTTTGTGCTTAATGAAATGACTTCTAATACTTTGTTTAATAGGGTTACTGCAATGGCTCTGGTTTGGCAATATGGGGAGAAGTCTGGAAATAATTCTTGGAAGGGACTCTCTTGGGGCATGGTGAGTAATGTGGTGCATGTTAATTTAATAATATGCATAAAGTCATAACTTGGGTTAAGTTTTGTGCTTTATACTCTGAAATGTTCCGTATATACCATTAGTTGGACAATGAAGGCACCTCAAAAGGTTAGGCCAAGGTGTTGTAACCAAAAGAGTCACAATTTCAACTCTTATCCGCAAATCTCCTGGCTTTTCTCCAATTTATGTTACTTACTTCTCTCCCTAAATGTGCTAGTAGTATGAAATTTGGTTGTTAAGACTATTTGTGGGTTATTGTCAAAATTGTCAATGGCATGCATGTATGCATTGATATTCATGTGTTTGTCTCAGTATATACACTTATACACAGGGGCGGACCTACCTTGTTGCAAGTGGGTTCATATGAACCCATTTCGTTGAAAAAATACATTGTGTATACATATATATTCATCTGTTTTTTGAAACAAAACACACTATTGAACCCACTTGCAACATTAATACTGCTTCATTTTTTTTTTTTTATATTTTGAACCCACTTGATAAAATTTCTGGGTCCGCCACTGCTTATACAGAACTATAATTTATAAAGCCATAGTACAGATATGTAGGTTAAGAGAGGTAGCTCTTTGACAGTATAGGGAATAATGTGGGGTTTATTGAGTTGAAGAAAGAGTCAGAGGAAGGGGTGGCATTTGAGGTGCTCACATTTTTTGCTCCATACCTGCTGAAACTTCGTGTATGTTTGTCAAAACACAATAACTATTACTATTTCCCTATAGATTATAACATAATTGAACGGACTAGGCGAGGTCATTGTGTGCTATTTGAGCAGCTAATTAAGTTTCTGGATATAAAAGCTCTTCTATAGTGAAATTGCTGCTACCAGAAAGTTAAAGAGTCACATATTTTCTATATTTGATGAGTAGTATGTTTTGAACCGAAAAATTAGGTTATACTAAGTGTTTGCATCTTAACAATATGGTAGACTCTCAAACTAGATTGAGCAGCCAGTTATCCATCCTAAGTTAAAGGTTGAATATGCTCAATCATATTCTAGTGAAAACAGGAAATGAAGCTTCTCTTTCAACTTTTTGGTTGAGGCTGAATATGCTTGGCCATACTCTAGTGAAAGAAGGAAATTAAGCTTCTCTTTCCACTTCTTAACATCTATTCTTTTCGTGAAGGACTACTTTCTTGAACTTGCTTAGCCATGTTGTTTAACATGACATTTATCAAGTAGGAACATTTTCTGATGCGCCAGATAACTGGGCAGTCAGTGATCTGGGAGACTGGGAGTTGGCCTCTTTCGTCACTTCTTTTTGTGAAATTTTGGAACATTCATCTAAATTGCTGTTGAAATCAACCGTTGTAATAGGTTATGAACATATACGGAGTCCATTGGAAATTAAAAATATTCCAAGCAGGGGACATGGTGAAGTGGTTATCGAACCTGAAACTGTCTTGATGCATGTCAGTTCCTTCTGAAAAAATTAGAGCTTTCTTTAAAATAACTAGGTAAGCGATGCATTCTAGACCAGTGTTAAAAAAAACGAAGTCCTTACAATTGTTTATGAGATGCAACTGAAGTAGCCTCGCAATCAATCATGTTATATGTCATGGAAAAGTGTCAATTAGGTGAAATTCTTGAAACTAACACAGTGATGGAGCTATGAACCCAGTTATTATTAACTCGAGGTCGATAAGGGAACCGATAAACTTCAAATTTTAGATCCACCTTGTGATTACTTACTTTTCCATGTATCTAATAAAAATTTGAATAAAATAAGAGAAAAAATAACTATAGAGCAGTTTGATGCACTAAGGGATGGATGACTCATTATAAATTCCTAAAGTATGTCTGATGGGAAATGATAATTACTGGTGATCCTCCTGGTGCTTCCAACAGCTCCATGTTTGTACTCTAAAACTTTAAAAGAATTAATCGTCATAACGGATTTTTTTTTATCAGGTAAAGTAGAAGTTTCATTAAGTTTGCATCCAGTGGATGCTGGAATTACATCAGGGAGCAAAACGAAGTTTGTCTCCTTTATGGTGAATTTCTTTAAATCATCATAATTGACATGTAACTGCTGTTGTTTAAGCTAATGGGGAAGTGCACTGGAAACAAACATCCCATATCCCCTTCTCTAATAGTTTAAGAGTTCAAGTTTTTAGATGAAGTGGTCACACGATATAACACTTTTATCCCATTTCCTCTTTTGGGAGAAATGAAATGATATCTAGGTTCTGGAGGTTTTCAAAGTCTTGGTTATGAGGTTACCACATGCTATTGGTATAGGTTTCTCTTCTTTTTCCCAGTGTTTTGCTTGATCACATATTACCTTCCTTTTTGTACCATCTTATTGGTTCTTTAGCAGCTTATGTGTACAACTTTTTGGTCTAGGTGCCCTTGCTAGGTGGAGCATTTTGTGCCTGCACATGGCATTTCTTTTACAACTCCGAGTCCCTGGAGGTAAGTAGATCAATTCTTATATTTCCTTTGCAGTAGGAATTTCTACCATATGCGATGAATATTATGAGGTAAAAAAACAACAAATATGATCAATTAGTGAAACTTATTCCAGATATTCAATGATAACCTCATAACTAATACGAGCCCTACCCGACCGGGCCGACCCCGGGCTTAGTTCAAGTGACAGGACTTGTGACTTAGATCACATGACTAAACCTCGTATCCCGGAGTTTCGAAGGCTGCGGTTGGTCCTAAGTTTTGGCCCCAGATGGATTTCTCTGTCATAAAATTAAAAAAAGAAACCACTTGCCTGCTCTCTGCTTCCTTTTGCTTGCTTTAGCCTTAACACATCTGTGAATTTTGGGGGGGGTGAGGGTGCAGTGGACCTGAATTTGGACTATTGGTTACACACCCCTTTGACAATTGTTGTAATATGAAGGGTTGTGCTAAATTGTAAACAAACCACCAACTAAACTGAAAGTAATCTTTTGAATGAAAAAGAAAAAACAGTGGAAGCAATGGCTTAATGCTTCAATTTTTTGTTGATTTAGTCTTTCACTTTCACTCATTTGATGGAAATAGTAGAATATAATTGTTTTTTCATAATTAAACCCGAATTCTATAAATTTACAAGAGTTGAGTGTTCAAACCATAAGGCAATACACATACGACTTGTCCTTTTTATATTCATTTTCCCATTTGAAGGATTTCCCAGTATTCTTACATAATTCTTATCTTGTTTTATGATTTTAAATGACATGCATTTGATGCATGGGTTTCAGGTATTAGTGGCTCTACAAGCAGCTTTGACAGTTCTTGGTAACGCAACAATGTGCATCGCTGCATTCCGTATATACAGATCACAGGAGCAATAAATGAATTATTGATCATTGAGTTTGGTTTACTTCCTCAAATTTCATCACTCGTGCAGTTTCCTCATCTACATGGTACTTCATTTGATTTCTTGCAGTATTTTCTCTTGTTTACATTAAACAGAAACTTTGTTCATTGAAAATGCTAATTGATTTTGCAGAAGACGAAACATTATACTACAAACACTGTAACACATGTACATAGTTGACACAAAGTATGTAGAATAATACTAAGTGTCTATTCCATGGTAGGAAGTAAAAAGCTTTTAGCAAGAAAGCCAGTGTGGATCGAGCTGTCCCTGGAAGACAATTATTCTGCCTTTTTGGTGACTGGTGAGTTTGTCAAGAAACTTTCTTGACTTTAGCCTTTCTAGTTGCATTGCTGTACATACTTTAAACAACTCCTTTAGACATCTTAAGATGGCAATTATTGACTTTCTAGGAACTGTTGTTGTCAAATATCATATCTGGAATCTTCAACACTCTTCTTCTTTATGTACTGTATTATTTTCTCCTATTACCTGCTTGACTAGTTTCTTAACCATTGCTCTGTTGCTGATATATGGCAAAGTGCAACCTCTCTACAGTTTGGTTGTATGAATACAACAGCATAGTGATTTGTCATTTGTCTCTGTTATTTTCCTCGATCCTCGAGTGTATGGCATTGCAAGACTATCAATCAACTATACCTCATTCTCAAATTAATAGGGTTTGGCTGTATGGATCCTCTGTTTCTATCCCATTTTACATGTATATGGCACTTCGCACGTAGAAGGGACAATTCATATAGCGGACTTCAATCAGTTTGGGACTGAGGCGTAGTTGTTGTTGCCCACTAATTTACAAATTCACAATATATGTGTCCCTATGTTGCTGGTCTTAAACCTTGCATTCTTTTAGAGTAGAGGTGAATATTAAAATGGTTGGGATTTTTATATAGAAACCTTTTATGTAAGATAGAATCCTAAGCACAAGTTTAGGTCAATGCATAGGGATGTGTCTGTACCTTTAATAATACCTTGAGGTCCAAAGTTAATTGAGTAATTTCACAGGCCATTTTGTTGACTTTGTACATAACTTTTTAGAGTCCAGTGTTACCTCTCCATATACACAATAACAAGTTTGACTACTTGTTAGCACCCAAAAAATTAATGTTAAACACCAAAACATTACTAATTTTCTATAGAGTTAAAAGTTTTGCCTACTAATAGTGTAAGAAAGTTTTATACAGTCAGGCAGGTATATTTATATGGTAAGATGTTATAAAAAGAAAAAGCCTTATGACAACTACTTTGACCTGTTGAGCGAGAGCCCTTCCACACAGTATTCTCTGATTAATATGGCCAACTGTAGTATCTATTCGATCGCATGGCCAGACAGACATATACTATTACGCTCATGAGTAGAATCTTAACTTGAGTCTATTCTTCGATGTATGCAACTTAAATCATTTTCTATAAACAATCTTTTCCTTCTTTTTGCTCTTCAACAAATCAGTGGGATCTAAGGGTAAGATGTATGCCGTCTTTCCCTCCCTTTATGGTTTAGAGAGTCTGTTTTCGATTGACCCTCGACAATAATCCTTCCTTATTCGAATTTGAAACCGACATTGATAAATTATTATTTTTGATGTCTTCCATAAAAGTGGAGTTTTGTAGTAAATTAAAGGAAGGATTACTTAAATTAAATAAACCTAATGTTGCCATAGAGAAGAGACAGTCTCGAGCCAACAGCCTAAACTTTTGAAAAAGTTTTTTTTATCTTTCTTATGATTTTAGTTAAAACCCCTCACGTGTTAAGAACCTTCAAACAACTCCTTTTCTTGGGAAAAAGAAAAAAGGTTGTTTTTGTTTGGAATTATGCAATAATACATTATCCTAAAGTACATTTTTATGAGGTTTAAATCAAGACTAATCTCCTATTTTTACTGTTAATTGCTTTGCTTGTTAGAGCATTTCTTTGATTCTTTCCCATCTTTTTATGTACTCAAATGAGTAAATTAGCATCCAATTAGTTGTGACATCCCCGATAAAACGAGGATTTGACATAACTGACAGACTTTTAGGTTGACAAGCTTCTGAAGATGATGTGTATATAATATCTTAAGCGAATTTCACATCAAAATGTGAGAGATGATAATTAAAAAACTTTTTAATGAATAACACATGGTACACATGTTTTTGAGACGCATAAAAACAAATCTGTGCAGACTTAGACTCAAAGCAGATAATATGTAATGTACCATGAGCTTGAGTCGTAACACACACATTTAAGTTAGCATTGTGAATGAGCAAGTTGAGAGCAACAATTCATTAAGCTAGTTAGGGATATTGGCCATTATTTCACGAATATATTGACTTTCTTTCATTTTTCCTTTTAGTACGAGATGTTTTTCATCTCGTAGTGCTTACACCTCTCACCTATATATTCGGATATTGTCTAAATAAGACTTTATCTACATTGTTTCCGAATTCCCTATAATGTCTATGAAGATATCCACAAAATTCCAATTTAATTTCCACTAATTAATAATTAATTAAGGTTAAATCTTACCAACACTTGATTTTTTTTGTTACTTTTCCTCATCTTTTTTACTTCCCAAAAACATTTGAGATGATAATTCATTTTTTCCTTAGCATCTAATTATAGGACCATACACACATGACACATGCTAGCTATAGTATAAAGTTTGTCAGATTTAGAAGTTTCACATATTCATCTGATGCTACTTGGATTTGATGTACTATTGAAAAGGAGAAAAAAGAATAGTTACTTTTTCCATGGAAACAGCACAACAAAGTACATCCAAATCAAGAGGAACAAGCATTCTTTTTATTGCGGTTCGAGCCTCATGTATGGAGTCGTTTTTAATAGAAAATGTCTTATTTCTAACGTGAATTCAAACCAGTCGACCACAAAATTAATAACGGATAAATTTTGATTTTGAACTTGTGACGTATAAGTCAAACATATTTAATATTCAATTAATTAAACTGTGTATTTTTTTCGTCCCTTCATATGGAAAATATGTTAAATTTGAATTATTTTTAAAACTATATTGACATAACACATCAATATATGTTCATGAATATTCACAAACTATAGGTTTAATATGCTTAATCAGATAAGACAATGATTGAAATTAAAATTTACTAATAAAGGACCAAATTATCCCTTATAACAATGTAAAATGAAGTAATTTATGAAAATAACACAAGTAGCATTATAGCTTGAATAAGACATGTACACATACAAAATTAAATATATTATTTTGCATCCACACCTTTTTCCATAATAATTAATATAATAAAACAGTTATTTTGTCAATTTAGTAGTGGGTAGATGGGGGGTCTCTTTGGTAGAGACTCTATCAAACTTAGAAAATTTCTTTTGAAATTCAAACATCAAAGCAATATTTTCTTCATGTAAAAGACTTGCTTTCTTTCTCAATTTCTCATTTTCCTCTAAAATACTCATATTTTCCATATAAAGCTTCAAATTTCTCATTTCCATATCCACCTTAGTTTCTTTTCCCTCACTTCTTTTCCTCCTGCAAAAAACAATAACAAAATATACTTTAACATGGTATCAGAACAAACAAGAGATTATATAGTACTTTAAGATGATGTCTGAACAAACAAGAGATTTCATATTCGAATCTCAATGTGACGACCAAACGAATTAGGTTCATATTGAGGGAGCGTGTTGAGATATGATATAACTAACTTCTAGTACTAATTAAGAAAACATGCACTTTCTCTTATAATTTAAGCTTTTAAATGTGACGATCGTTTCGTAATATAAAATTTGTATTTACCTTGCAAGCCTATGAAGTTGAACTCGAGAGATCTTTGGTCTTTGTTTTTTCTGCATAGAAAAATAAAGAGAACGTGATGAATTATTACTCCATTCTGTTGAACTTACACACATTTTGTTTCACTTTTTTTTCTGGTGAAGAAGAGAGAAATATTGGTGAAATTTGGTATATGATAGAAATTTTAAGTGGAAGTAATATGAAGGGTGGTGAGATCCTATAAATAGGTGGAATTGTAGTTTTCAATATGTGTAATAAGCATTATTTCCCCATGTGGTGCCCTGCCTATTTTTCGTACTTTGTCTCGATTTATATGATTCGTTTTTTAATAATAATAATATATTTTTAATTTTAAATTGCTTATTATGTTAAATAAAATGATTTATAGCTAATAAATATTTTTAAATTATAACTTGCAAAAGCTTGTTTTTCTTGATTAAACTTTTATTAAATTAAATTATATCACATAAATTGAAACGATGGGAGTAACTAATTAGGGAAAGGAAAAAAAGGATAGAGAGAGAGAGAGTAAGGGCCAATAATATAATTTTTCAAGTATAGTAATGATGACTAGGGTACTCATGATTACAAATAGCAGCAACCCATCTATTTCTCTTACTTACAGTATAAATAACTCCGATTTAGTGGTCAATAAAATGAAATTAAAATTACTTGATATCGATCTAAACAAGTATGAAGTAAAAGATATTTATATGAAATTAATCAAGATACGTATAAGTTAATCCGATAGTTATGTATGATTTATGAAGAGTAACTATGGACAATATATAATTTCTCATCAAAGAAATTTCTGTATTTGTCATGTTCAGGTTAATTGAGAAATATACCAATGTTTTTTGCCCATGTAAATATACCAATGTTCACCTACTATTCCTATTACTTATTCACTATTCACCTACATATCTTATGAATGCACATTACTCTTGGTCCAACCTGAGGTAATTTAAAATGTTATTATCTGATATTCAAAATTTATTAGTCCGATTAATTTAGATACGCATCATATATGATCTGTTTAAAAGAAAAATGTTCTTTAGTTATTTAAAGTTTCTTTACTCTCGCAACTAATTCGGACTTCATATGTTAAGTTAGAAGTGAACAAATCTTGTTCATCTCACTCAACATATCATTTACTTATATTTAGAGACTCGAACTAGCATATCACATTTACTTTATTTTACTTTCTTTTTTATTTTGTTTAAAAAAGAATATCTCTTTTACTTTTGACTTTTTTTTTAATTCTAACTTTTTGCATAACATGTTTAAAATTACATTATCAAATTAAAACTAGACAAACAAATTAAAAAGTGAATGACATTTATTATTTTTCATACAATAAAGATTAGCAACATATACATTTTGTCTCTTGTTGAGAACATTTATACACGTATAGTTCTTTAATATTTCACCTGTCTGTCACCTACTATTAGTTCTTTAGTACCTACACTATTTGGGTACGTAGCAAAAGGAACACGTTATTTTAGCCTTTTTTTTAGCCAAATTAAAGTGCGGATTTAAAATTTAAAATTTAAAATTTGTAATTTGTAAATTATGAATGTACCGTCTTAGTCATTATATTTGTAATTAAACAATTATATAAGATTTGAGTAAAAATTATTAAATTTATCTAAATCTATATTTAATACTAGTATGAAGCTACGGATTCACGTGATCATGAACCTATATCTTTTCTCAAAACTCTATATATGCATGGAGTAATAATTACTTAATAAATATTTAATTATAATTATTATATATTAATTTAAATTATTATAAAAACTCATAAATTTTATATACTCGATCGAACCACTGCGATGACTTTCAATTATTATGCTGATGAAGTTATATAGTCTTATAGTTATTGGTGCAGTACACAATTTATTATGATGAAACGCCTGGCATGTGAAAGTAATAAGTGATAGAGAAATTAAAAAAAGAGGACCAGTTCGATTTTTTTTTTTTAATTAATGCCAGTTCAATTTAATATTATACTCATCTGTGTATTTTACTCTTCCATGTAATTGAGTACCCCTTTTTGGATTTATTCTAAATTTTTCTTGCGCAGGAAAATAAATATCAGACCAAAAATAATTACTGTAATAATAACTAATAATTACTACTAGCAGTGACGGATCTAGAATATAGCGAGGAGTTTTCCTTTCGGTAATAAATTACATTATATATAAAAGATATTTTGAATCTTCTAAATATAAAATTAGAAGTTAATTTAATAATTAAGATAAATTAAAATTTATCTCGTGAAAAATCTGTATCCGCTACTAATTATTATAGTAGTAATAGTATTAATATTAGTTACATAGCTATAGTCAGATGGTGGGGTATTTTGCTTTGCTGGATTCTTAACTATTTGTGACCTTTCCTTATTACCACAGCCATTTATTTACGTACTATGAATAATTTGAGTACAATCGTGTTTATATTGAATTAATAAATATAATATATATATTTTATATATATATATTATATAATTTTTTAGTTAATTGTAATTAAATTTGTTTGTATTTTTGGATAAATCTATTTTTTGATCGAACTCTTTGCTCCTACAAAGTAATATAATAGAGATTTGGATTACTTATTTATTTTGTCACGGTACATCCAATCTTTGTATATGCCAAAATTAAGGAGTTAATAAGGGTCTCTTAGTTGATTAATACTAATAATTAAACACGTGTGCATGCATTTAATTAATAATTAACCATATAATCATAAGTCACAAAGTATGATTAACTAAAAATGTCAATTTCAACACAAGGGGCCTCTATCTTAGCTTCCTTTATCAAACTTTATTATATCACTTTATTAGGGGTTTCAATGGACAAATAATAAAACTATTGTTATCATTTGAAAGTTTTGCTTTTATCTTGGACCCTTGGAGGTGAAGAAGGTGGCATTTATTCAACACTAAAAAAGAAAACAATTTTCCAACTTGTCTCTATCATAATTCATTATAATATGTTTGAACACAAATATCAAAGAGTCAAATTCAATCTTGAGGACCTTTATTTTATTTTATATTTTGAAACCCCATCTTATTAGGTCTCTACCAATATTTTCTCATCTATATTTGATGGCAATGTCTTATGATTTCAAATTGTACAAAAAAAAATTACAAAAATTTGTACTATAAGGTTTATAGAGTCTATATGCATATGATGGTGTACTAATAACAATGACATGCACTAGAAATTTTTAAAAATATTTTAGTAAAGTTTATAATTTGCCTAAATTCATGGAATGCAAAAATATCCTATTCCCCCCTTTTAGTATGGGCCACAAAGAAATGG
The DNA here is from genome assembly GCA_029582725.1 of Solanum chiquidenum. Lineage (NCBI taxonomy): Eukaryota > Viridiplantae > Streptophyta > Magnoliopsida > Solanales > Solanaceae > Solanum > Solanum chiquidenum. The sequence goes on along the minus strand of JAJOOS010017255.1, from coordinate 1,758 downwards.
ATAAGTTGGTTCAATTTTTCCAATTTTCACTAATCTTAAATTTGTCTATAGTCTAGTACGAATTAATTTCGTCTTTATGTACAATTTTCAGTGTATTCTCATAAAATAAAAGGTACTCAAAACTATTATATAATTACTTGAAGATAAATATAATAATCGAATCGAAAGAATCAAAAAATCAAATGCCTGCCTCAGTTCGAAAAAGTGTAGAGACAAAGTGCATGTGTAAGCAAATAATGTTATGTTGAAGTGTAGCACAAAGCCACTCAAACCTTCACTTATTCTTTCTTTTACTACTACAACTACATGACCACTATACACCTATGTATATTATGAGAGCTAATTGGACTATATTGTATAATTTTATTTATTTTTGTCTATAGATCAATAGAGATCTCTCTATGTGTGTGTATATATATATGTTGTACTAGTCAACTAGGAAATTAACATGGCTACTTTTTCCATATTGTTCTTCTCCATTCTCAAGTACTATCTGTCCAAGTTGATCAATTTTGTACACCAATTATATGATGGCCTATACCTTCACATGTATCCACAATCATATTACACCATGCATTTATATTGTGGGGTTATTTTGAGGTCCATTTTAGTGACACACACCCCAGCCTCCCTTCTACCAATAGAGGTAGTGTAAAATTTTGATAGGATATCGTATTTGAACATCGCTATTTAATATATATTTATATTCTTAAAAAATCGGTTTATTCTGTTCAATTTGAGATAATTGTGATATGCAGTGTCTGAAGTTCCATATGGTTGAAGTTCAGCATATACATGTGATTGAAGTTTAATGTCAATCATATGTAACTTCAGATACGGTATCTAAAGTTATATGGATAATTTTGTATCACGCATTGCAAATATGGCGCATAATCAAATGGTGGACCTAAATCAGGAATCTTTGCACTTATCTGTCTATATGAGTGGTAAAAGAGTCAATCTAGACTAGCTTTGGACGGATTAAAATAGATTGAATCAACCAGTGAATCATTGTCTAAATTTATCTAATATTTATTTGGGCTAAAACGAATTGGAGTAAGATGAGCTAAATAATTGATCATAACATAATCCTTCCAACTCTTACCAATTTTTGATTTCTTTGTTCATTTTCTTATAAAATTTACTTAATTACCAAAAAAACTAATAGTAAACCCTTTTTTTTTTTTACCAGGGTTACATATTTAGTTCAAATCAACCCAAATTTTGAATGAGTCTTAACTGAGTGGGTCAATGTGAGTACATAGAGTTAATAAAGTGAACTTTTTTTTTTTATAATAACTATTGATTAAGTAACTCGTTATCTGAGAAATCAACTCCGTAAACGTCATGAAATTAAATAGGTGCAGAGCAATCGATTGCAATCCGCACTTGGTTACTACTTGTTCATTATCAACATCATATATAACTGGCACTTCCCCACTAATTATATATCTTTTTCATAATGTCAACATTGATATTCAGAATAACTATTCAAGATGTAAATTATTACTATATTTGTGTATACCATACAAGTAATAATGAATTTTGAATTATAGTTCAGTTGCACTATTTTCATGTATAAATATACGTCTATACCTACCGCACTTTCTGTGTCACACAAATCTTCTCTTTATAATTTCCATTTTTATTTAAAATTGTTTTTTTTAAGATATGGTGCGACAATATATAATACAATTAATCATCAATTGCAATAGTCTTGAATCTCCTTAAAAAGATCAAATACATACGCCTAGTTTG
>JAJOOS010017254.1:0-19340 GCA_029582725.1 Solanum chiquidenum | reverse complement strand
AGATGGAAGGGAGAAAGCAATGAAGAAGAAGGAGAAGAAAATATTTACAAAAAAAATCAGAATATTTACAAAAAAAAGTCTCTGACGCGCTCAAAATTCGTGTAGCACACGTACTGTGCTTAGTCAGCCAAAAGTGTCAAAATGACACAGCGAGACCCTACATGAGGTGTCTAAAATGAACATTGCCCACTTGAGGTGCCTAAGTGAAAGTTGGTGCCAAGTTTAGGGGGCCACCGATGGGTTAGCCCTAAATTAAATAAGAGAGGTAACCCACACTAGGCAAACCTGGTGCGATAAGCTCGACCCAGAGGAAAATCTCAGCGAAGACAAGAGATTTCGAACTTGAGACCTCAAACATGAAAGTCCCATGCACAAACCACTGGGCCACCCCGAAGGGTCAAGTAAAGGAGCTATTGATATTAATGTTTCAAATTTGTGTGACAATGTTTGATTAGTAGATTTAAGACAAAAATAAAAATTTCTGAAATTTATAGTTCAAATTAAGTTCACATTTTTTTGCTACAAATAATTTTATTAGATATACAATGAGAAGTCAAAGTTAATTATATTTAACTAAGAAGAAAGTATGATATTCTTTTAACTATCTCGTTTTAATTGTCATTAACTCTTTTCACGCTCATTTTAAAAAATAATAATACTAGGTATAGTTTACTAAGTTTATCATATACTCTATTTGTTAGATATATTTTGAGAATTGTGCAATATTAAAAAAGAGCTATTTCTTCAATATTAAGGGCATAGTCAGAAACATTTGCCAAATTTAGTCTTAATTAATTCCTAAAATGATACTAGTAATTATTTTGGGTTGATTTTTCAAGCTAAATCGACAGTTTAATGGAGAGTTAGAAGAAAGGTATTACAAAAATTGGGTAAAAAAAAATATAATTCTAATCCAAACTTCTATCATTGTTTAATTTATAAATATTTGACATAAACAATCGTTCAAGATAAAAATAAATAAAATAAAATAAAAAAAGATAGCCGAATATATGTATATTATATGTATATTTTTGGACATGAGATCAAATGTGTAATTTTCGTTTTAATATTTGTTTTGGATAAGTCCAAAATCAAGGACTTGTACCCGGTCCAACTCAATAAAGTTTGGGCCTTAAATACTACGATGTAGATTCTAAAGAAGGACAAATGTTGCGGCCCAAATACCAAGGCCCAAATGTCTTTGTTTTACTTTTGGATTTTCCCTAAAGGACGTTATCGAAGAAAGACATGTCTATTGAATCATAGAATTATAATGAAATATACGATCAATTAATATTTATTGAATTTGAAAAAGAGTCCGAAGAAATAGCTCGAGCTTCTTATTTTGATTTCTCAAAATTTTGAGATAGACTTAATCGAAATTGAAAGGATGAATGAGGAAGAAGGACTAGGATTTCTTTGACTTGTAGGAAAAATTAAGGAAAATCCTCTATATCTTCAAAAAAATCTATGGGAAATTGGCTAATAATAATAATTTTTTGAATAATTTAGGACATAAATTGGCTAATAATAACCACTTTTCCCTAATTAATACTTAACTAAGGTTTTAGAATTAATTAGTGTTCAACTATTTTTTTGAATCCTATGGTTTTAATTTAAAGATATATGCAGATTTTGAGATTTTAAGTTTAAACATATCACGTGGAAAGTTGAAATTAAAAAATTATCAAAAAGAAAAAGAGATATTGTTTTGAAACCGACTAAAAAAAAGATATATATGACAAACAAATTAATCTAGACGTAAATATGAAAAAACAATTACTACCGAATTATTGAAATAATCTGTTTCCCATCAAACTTTTTGAAATGGTTAGAAAAATTATATGTATTTTATAATACAAATTTCTCATTAATTCGTAATGGAAAAAACTTCTATTATTAATAGTGAGATTACAATTAGGACTAATTAAGTCCAAACTTTATCGAAAGTTGAACAATCAAAAATATTATTCATCAAACAAAAGAAAGTTAATTAATGTCATTATTGTTTAAAACAACTCAAACAAATAGATCAACATAAATTATGGTGGGATAATTAGAATTCCTTCATCCTTAATCAGAATACAAATTTCAAATTTAATCGAATTTTAATATACATCCGAATCCCTTTTTAAAACAAACACTTTGTCAAGTTCGTGAACAATGTCTCTGCCACGACCCAGACCGTCGTGATTGGCACCCACACTAACTCTCCGGTGGGAGAACCACTACTACAACTCAAACCAAGCAAATAAAGCAATAACTAAGACATTTAAGTCAAACACTACGAAAATAAAAATAGAGTTCCCATAAACTCTAACAAAAGTCTAACAATAATAACTAACAATGCGGAAGAATAACCTAGAACCTGAAAGTCAATGTACCAAAACATTCTAACAATGAACCAAGTCTAAACAAGAAAGGGATACAACCCCAACTAATGAACTAATCAACTAGCTAAAACAAATGTCTAAGTCCGGAAATGGTGGACATAGCCGAAAGAGAATCTCATGGCAGCCCGGAAGAATTGGCTCACCCTTGAATTCGAAGCAATAATCACTGATCTTCTAAGCGAGGTCTGTCAGTAGCCGCTTGAAGATGCCTTGTACTCAACAAAAATAAGAGCAAGTGCAATATCAGTACACAACCATAGTGTACTGGTAGGATCACACAGCTATCCCACTAAGTGCAATATAAGCAAGTCAAGACAACATTATAATCACATGCATATATATCAACATATACAATATTATCAACATTTACGAACAACGAACAACTTCATATTTTATATCAAATCTTTGGTCCTCTCATGGAACCCAAACTCAAACAGTTAGCATGCCGAAACGTGGCAATCGTTCCCATATTTATGCCGGAATGTGGCAACCGATCCTATTTTTATATCGGAACGTGGAAACCGATCCAAGTTAGTTATGCCGGAACATGGCAATCGATCATATTCACACACCACAATCACAATCATAAGTATATCATCAAGATTATACAATTTAAGTCATGATTTCATGGCATTCATTAATTCTCTATCTCATTTACAACAAGTGTGATCAACATTGCAACATTCATACATAGACAAGTATCATAATGAAGCAAGAACAAACATACATCACATGATCATAGAATCACAACCACCACCTACCTCGAAACAAGCTTAAAACCTTAAGAAACTTGATCCTTCCTTTTCCGAATATGTTCCGCTTGTTCTTGGTCTACATACAATTAATATAATACGGGAAACAATAAACAATCACTAATTACCTAAATTACTAACAAATCTATGAACCCTAGATCATACCCATGATCCCAATTATCCAAATTAGGGTTGTTTCCACCATAGAATCTATAACAAAACCCTCCCCCATCAATATTCACCCATTCTATTACGTTCTACGAATCAAAAAATAGATTCGGAGAGTGAAAATCTTACCTTTAGCCTCTAGAATAGTGAAAAACGACTAGGAGTCGCCTGGTGTTTGTTCCTTAGCTCTAAAAGTCGAAAAGTGCATAATGAGGTCGTTTAGGGGTTTTATTAACGACTTTAATTCGCATCAAGCCCGCCACAGCAGCCGTCACCCCGCTGTAGCGGCTCCGCCAGAGCGGCAAAACCCAGTGCCAAAGTGGCATTCTCGAACCAGTGACCTATTTAAAGAATTCCAAAATCCCCATTTCACAACACACATCTAATCCACGACGCTCAGTAAATACCCTTTACGCTAAGTTTGATTTCGGGATTTCTACTCGCTTGAATTCAATTTCATAAAGTCGTACGGATTCTTCAACGAGTTATCTAATTACTCATGTAATAAAAAACATAATTACTTCACCCGATTGTTACCAGATTTCCCTACACCTCAAGGACTTCGATTTCGTCCAAATTTGGAAAAGATTGGAAAAATCCAAATACTACTACGAAAAAGTTTTTCGGCCCTAAATTTTTCTCCGTTGGCTTTTCTAGAATGACGGGAACATGTCGTTACAATAGATACTAATTTACCCATCACTCGTCCCCGAGTGACAAAACTTAGGAAAAATAAGCTAATGAAGGAATGAAGTAGTACCTGAATCGCCGAACAATTGGGGATACTTGTCTCGCATGTCCCTCTCGGTCTCTCAAGCAGATTTCTCAACTAGACGATGCTTCCATTGAACTTTCATGAACTTAATCTCCTTGGTCCTCAACTTACGCACATCACGATCAAGAATTACAATCGGTTCCTCCTCATATTGGAGGTCCTACTCTAACACAATTGAGTCCCACTTTATGATATAATCCCCGTCACCATGATACCTCTTCAACATGGACACATGAAATACCGGATGAACATTTGATAAATTAGGAGGTAAAGCCAATCTATACGCTACCGGTCCCACACATTCAATAATTTCAAATGGACTAATGTATCTAGGACTTAGCTTACCCTTCTTACCAAATTTCATCACCCCTTTCATGGGTGATACCTTAAGAAGAACATTTTCACCGGATTGAAACACCATGTCTCTTACTTTATGATCCACATACTTCTTTTGTCTACTATGGGCTGCTAGAAGCTTAGCTTGAATACTCTTCACCTTATCTTGAGCATCCTTCACTAAATCTCCCAAAGGTTTCATATCTCCAACCTCAAACCATCTTATGGGTGATCTACATCCCCTCTCATAGAGTGCCTCAAATGGTGCCATATCAATGCTGGAGTGATAACTATTATAATAGGAGAACTAACACAAAGGTATGAATTTATCCTTATGCCCTCCAAAAACAAGCACACATGCCCTCAACATGTCTTCTAATACTTGAATAGTCCTTTCCGACTGCCCATCTGTCTGTGGGTGGAAGGTTGTACTAAAAATGAGTTGTGTGCCCAATTCATCATGCAATTTCCTCCAAAACTTGGATGTGAATTGGGTACCACGGTTTGAAATGATAGAAAGGGGCACCCCGTGCAACCTCACTATCTCTTTCACATAAACTTTAGCCAATTGTTCAACATATAATCTATTTTTATCGGAATAAAATGGGTTGACTTAGTCAATCTATCAACCACTATCCAAATAGAATCAAACTTCCCCAAAGTCTTGGGGAGACCAACCACAAAGTTCATGGCTACTCTTTCCCACTTCCATTTTGGAATTGGCATTCTTTGAAGTAAACCTGCAAACCTTTGATATTCATATTTCACTTGTTGAAAATTTTGAAACTTCGCTACAAACTCCGCTATGTCTTTCTTCATGCCCGACCACCAATAAATTCGATTCAGATCTCTATACATCTTGGTCACACCCGAATAAATAGAATATCGTGAATCATGAGATTCTACCAACAATTTCTCAATCAAGTCATCTACTCTAGGAACACATATCCTCCCCTTGAAATTTAGCACACCATCGGCATCAAGAGTGGTTTCTTGTTCCTTACCAATCACAGTCTTCTTTCTAAGTTCCTCCAAATTCTCATTTTGGCCTTGATCTCCTCAATGAATGTGGCCCTCACCTCAATACTAGATAGAACCCCACCTCTTTCTGAGATGCCTAATTGCATGAACTTAGACTCTAAGGTCTGAATTTCCTTAGCCAAAGGTTGCTTGGATACACTCAAGCAAGCTAAACTACCCATGCTTACCATTTTTCGACTCAAAGCATCTGCCACCACATTAGCCTTGCCCGAATGGTGCTGAATGGTTACATCATAATCTTTAAGTAACTTCATCCATCTTCGCTGTCTCAAATTCAAATCCTTTTGAGTGAAAACATGTTGCAAACTACTATGATCAGTAAACACTTCACACTTAACACCATAGAGGTAATGTCGTCATATCTTAAGAGCAAATACTACTGCGACCAACTATAAATCATGCGTTGGATAATCCTCTCATGCACCTTCAATTGACGCGAGGCATAAGCTATAGCATTCTTATCCTGCATCAACACAACACCCAATCCAGAATGAGAAGCATCACAATAAATAATAAAATCTTTACTCTTAACCGGTAATGCTAGAATAGGTGCGGTGGTTAAAAGAGTCTTGAGCTTTTGAAAGCCCTCCTCACATTTTTCAGTCCATTCAAATGGTATCTCCATTTTGGTCAAATTAGTCAAGTAAGTGACAATAGAGGCAAAAAAATTCACAAATCGACGATAATAGCTAGCGAGCCCCACAAAACTCCTAACTTAAATCACAGAACTTGGTCGGACCCAATTCTTAATCGCCTCAATCTTTTGAGGATCTACCATTACCCCTTCTTTTGAAACTACATGCCCCAAAAATGCAACCGATTTCAACTAAAATTTACACTTAGAAAATTTAGCATATAACTTTTGCTTCCCATGAACACCCAAAACACTACGAAGATGGTCGATATGCTCTTCCTCACTTTTCGAATAAACCAAAACATCATTAATGAAAACTATAACGAACGAATCAAGAAATGGTTTGAACACCCGATTCATCAGACTCATGAAAGTTGTAGGCGCATTGGTCAAACCAAAAGACATAACCAAAAATTCATAGTGCCCATAGCGAGTTCTAAACGCCTTCTTGGGAACATCCTCAAGCCTAATTTTCAATTGATGATAACCGAATCTTAGATCAATCTTAGAGAAAACTGATGCACCTTGCAATTGGTCAAAAATATTATCTATTCGAGGTAAGGGATACTTATTTCAACTAGTGACCCTATTCAATTGTCGGTAATATATACACATTCTCATACTACCATCATTTTTCTTAACAAATAAAACTGGAGAACTCCATGGGAAAGCACTAGGACGAATAAATCATTTATCAAAAAGTTTTTGATTTGACTACAACATCTCGCAAATTAAAAGAACTAGAAAGAGCTAGAATTAGAAAGAGTGATAATTGGAAATAGTCTTTTTTTTTTAAAATAATAAAAATCTGGAAAATTGGTTAAGTTAAGTTTGAGTTTTTGGTGAACTTCAAATGACCATAGCTTCTAGCTCAGGATGAGTTAGGTGTGTTTCCAGATATCGTAGGAAAGATCTTGGAACAATCTTTCCAACACCGCCAAGTTTGCGCGATTCGGAGTTCTTATGAGTGAGGTATACCCATCGGAAGTTGGGTTGTTCAAATAAGAAAAAGTCCAATCCAAATTTTAGAAGGGCATTATGGTCTTTCCACCACCCAATTAGTTAATTACATTTTTGGTAATTATTTTAAGGTCTAAACTGATTGAATTCAGTTTACGCTTTTGGAATTTGATTTAGGGTTTTGAGAGAAGAGAAAAGAAGAGGAGAAGGAGCAAGAATCGTCAGGATCTTCAAGAATCGCTTGTGGATTTCGTCAATGGGTGATCCCTACGAGGTATGTGAGTCTTTCATAGCGTTGGGTTCGTTCACCCATGCGCCAAGCATGTTTATTTCAGCGAAGTTAGTTCTACAAAGTTGAAGGTTGATGAATCTTGAATGGTGTTCTTGAATTTCTTTTTCATTCTTGAATTGGGCAGAATTGAGAAGTTTCTAAGATCTTTACGACTAGTTTTAGAGTTGTTTTGAGTTAGGTTCATGGGTACATATGCTGGGTATCTGAATCTAAAGAAGAGTTGAGAAGAATAGTCGAGTTTAGATGAATTGGGACTAGAAAACGAAAGAAGGAAAAGTCAGGCGAATTTGGGTAGTGAGCCGCGTCGCGGACCTATCCCACATTTTCACAAAAAGTCTCCTCACGTCGTGGAGTGGTCACGGACTGTTTTGCCTCAAAAAGTATTTTCGCGACCAAAATTTAAATATACCCCCGCGTCGTGGACTAGTATCTAGACAATGATTTCTTGATCTTTTCTCATAATTAACTATCTAAAATCATTCCTAAACATCGTGAGATCTTTCCTATCACAAATCACAATCCTTAAATCTATAATTCAATTCAAGGAAGTTAAGAATCAAGTCAAGAGAATTTAAAAGTCAAGTCAAGAGAAGTCAAGAGTCAAGTTAAGAGAAGTTCATAGAGTCTTCCAAAAGTCTTTTACAAATGATTTAACCTTGTTTTAAGATTTGAGTTTTGAGTTCAGTAAAGAGTAAAGTTGAAGTTTATTTTTTCAAAAGTATATGGGGACTATGTATTCCCAAAAAGTTTAAAATGGTTTCAAATTTAAACAAGTAAGGACACTTTGATTTCCAAAAGAGCCTTTGAGCTAATTTTCTGTTAAAGAGAAAATGTTTTCACATTTGAGCAAGAAAGGAAACTTTGTTTTCCAAAGAGCCTTTGAGCTAGTTTTCAGAAAAGAGTACATGCTTTCATAATTAAGAAAGAAGGGAAACTGAGATTTCCAAGATAGTCTTTGAGCTAAGTTTTGAGCAATTATCTCAAACCACAGAAAGAAGTTATGTTTTTAAAACATAAAGAGTTGGTATCATATTTTGGGAGTAGTATTGAGCACCAACATGGGGGAGAGTTCAGAGAACTCCGAGCCGCCATAAACCATGTATCCATCATGGAGAAAAAAGGGTCATACTTTTTAGATGATTCATTTAGTGCTTTTTAGCATAGACTAGTGGATCCACTTAGTAGTTCAGGTTCTATACCCCCGGCAAGGTATAGGACGGCCCTAGCAGCGTGAGGCAAAACGTTGTATCATCACTATAGCTCTTAAGTGATGGTTGTCGGTTAGAGAAACTCCCACAGTAGTATTTTGTATTTTTATATACATAAATATTTGTATTTTCATATACAAACAAAGTTCATATTGTATCTTTGCATACATACAGAGTTATTATTGTATTTCTAAATACACAGAGTTGAAAACCATGTTTTAAAGCTTTTCTTTATACTGCATTTATATACGCTGTTTTATATTGAAATCGATTGAGTTGAGTTGAGTTGAGCCAAGTAAGTTTTTCAGTTACTTTCAAGCTTATGTCTTATTTTAGAATTTCCCTCGCATACTCGTACATTCAATGTACTGATGCCATTTGGCCTGCATCTTATTATGATGCAGACACATGTAACCAAGATCAGCATCCAGCGCATCATTGATCAAGTTGAGCACTCAGAGTCAGTTGGTGAGCCTCCTTGCTTTTCGGAGGATCCCTTTGGTTAGGTTTTGTTTTATTGCTTGCTTATTTCAGTTGTTAGGATGATTGGGGGTCTTGTCCCGACATCCCTCAGAGTTTAGTGGCTTTATAGACAGAGTTAGTTGATGTTAGTTTCTGAGTCTTTACTTTTCCTTTTCAGTTAAGTTGAGACATGCATTGTCACTTTGACCGTGAATGTTATTTATTACATTCTCAGTTATTTATTGAGCAGTTCAGTGTACTATTTTAAAAGTATTTATCTTGAGTAAAGTTTTCCGCTGTGTAAAAAAGTCATACCAAGGGTTCGCTTGGGCCAACAATGGTTTTCGAGTGTCGGTCACGTCTATGATGTAGGCTCGGGGCATGACATTGAGCCTTAAGCTCTCTTAATTCTATCGGAGCCATGCGATATGAAGGGACAAAAATGGTGCGCATACAAGGCTCTAAATCAATGCAAAAATCTATATCTCTATCCGGAGGCATACCAGGCAAGTCATTAGGAAACACTTCACTAAATTCAGACACCACAGGAATAGACTCAATGGATGGAGCCTTAATCTTAGCATCCCTAATATGAGCCAAATAAGTCAAACAACCCTGCTCTACCAGTTTACTAGCCCAAATGGAGGATATAATCTTAGCTTGCTTAGGCTTGTACACCCCTTCCCACTCTAATTTTTCCCTTTCTGGAATTTCTAGAGTTACAGACTTAGTATTATAATTAAGCACATCATAATAGGCGGACAACCAAGTCATGCCTAAGATTATGTCAAAGCCAATCATATCCAAAATTACTAAATCAGCCCAAATCTGAAATTTCATAAACAAAATCAGACAAGCACGATAGACATGGGTAATTATGACTAACTCTCCAACTGGGTAGAAACACAAATAGGGGCATCAAGAATATCACAAATTATATCAAAATTTAAGGCAAATCTCACGGATACATATGAATAAGTAGAACCCGAATCAAACAACACATTAGTCATTCAGTCACAGATAAGAATAGTACATGTGATCACCGCATCAGACGCCTCCACCTCATTCTTTCCCGAAAAACCATAACACTGAGCTCTATCATCATGACTAGCCACTTCCCTACCTGGTTGAGCGTTACCCCTACCTCCGTTACCATTACCATTTCCTCTACCTTCACAGCTTCGTTGATTACCTCCTCACCCACCTTGTGGACGCCCTCGACCATTATTATCATTCCCCGCGAGTACCACTGCTCTAGACTGCTGATGTGCGGAATCTAACACACATGGGTGGGGACAATCTCTCTTCATATGCCCAGGTTCTCCACAGTTGTAACAAGTACGATTAAAAGATGGTATGCCGCCCGTCGAAGGCGCGACTCCCTGGCTATCCTAAAAATTATGAGATGGAGTTTTCGAGTAACTACATGTAGAGGCGAGCATATCGGACTGAATTGGCTTGGTTGCAAGCGTTGGCCTTTCGGACCCCTTGGTATAAGAACCTTGAAAGTTTCTCGAGTTCTTGTCCCTTTTTTCCCATGCCTTAGCTTGACCGTCTCGCCTCACCCCTTTCACATTCTTAGTCACATCATTAAAGTTTCTCCCTGCATAAGTCATATGAACAGACAATACTTGTAACTCAGAATTTAATCCCCTAATAAATAACTGGATTCTCTCTTCCTCAGTAGTCACCAATTGAGTAGCATATCTAGACAAAACATGGAACTTGGCCTTATAAGCAACCACAGTCATACCACTTTGCTCCAAAGCCATAAACTCATCTGTCTTGCGATCCCTCAAAGTCCTAGGCACATACTTCTCTAGAAACAGAGCATGAAATTGGGTCTAAGTAAGTGGAGGTAAAGAAGAAAATCTGCATTCCATATAAGCTCTCCACCACTACTTAGCCTCACCTTGAAGTTGGAAAGACACAAACTCAACCCCATGATGATGAACAATACCCAGTTTATGAAGCCTCTCATAGCAATTCAGAATGAACTCATAAGCATCCTCATTCTCAGAACCAAGAAACACAGGATACTTTAGCTTCAGAAACTTAGTCAACATTTCATGCTCATTACCAGTCGTAACAGAGCCAAACAAAGGACGAAAGAAAGCATCATTACCTCCAGTCCCACCCACATTGGGCACAGTGCTAGCAACATGAGGATTAGTAGGAGCTTGAGTTACTTGAACAGAAGGAAGCACTCCAGGACCAACCAATTCCTTTAAGAATGACATGATTTGTTGAGCTAACACTGGATCCAAAGGAGGAACACCTATAGTCTCAGCCTGCACCTCTCCCTCTTGTCCCAAATCCTCAACATCAACATCAAAATTCTCCTATATTTCTTCATGATGCGCATGAGGGTTCTCATTCATAGGAGCATTCTCAACAAGAGCTCCATTTCCAACAGGTTCTAATCTTCCACTGCATCTACCCCTAGCTCTTTCTCTACCTCTGCCTCGACTCTGACCTCTCGCTGCAGATTTCTCAATCGGAGCATTGACAGGAACTACAGGTCTGACGCCGTTGAATCTAGTGTTAATCATCTGCGGACAAAAGAGTGAAGGAGGTTAGATACCAATTTGAATCAACAGATACCAATTGAAATCAAGTCATAGCACGAAAGGAGACAAGAGAAAATAGAGAGATTTTCTAAAGTCCTATAGCCTCTCGAAGAAAAGTAAAGGCGTCCCCGTACCGTTCCATGAGACTCTATTAGACTCATTTTGGTACATCGAGATCAACGAATCTAGGCTCTGATACCAACTTTGCCATGACTCAGACCGTCGTGATTGGCACCCACACTAACTCTCCGGTGGAAGAATCATTACTACAACTTAAACCAAGCAACAAAAGCAACAACTAAGACATTTAAGTTAAACACTAAGAAAATAAAATATAGTTCCCATAAACTCTAACAAAAGTCTAACAATAATAACTTGAAAGTCAATGTACCAAAACATTCTAACAATGAACCAAGTCTAAACAAGAAAGGGATACAACCCCAACTAATGAACTAATCAACTAGCTAAAACAAATGTCTAAGTCTGGAAATGGTTGACATAGAGAGAGAGAATCCCATGGCAGCCCGAAAGAACTGGCTCACCCTTGAATTTGAAGCGACGATCATTGATCTTCTAAGTGAGGTCTGTTAGTAGTTGCTTGAAGATTCCCTGTACTCAACTAAAATAAGAGCAAGTGCAGTATCAGTACACAACCACAGTGTACTTATAGGATCATGCAGCTATCCCACTAAGTGCAACATAAGCAAGTCAAAACAACATTATAATCACATGCATATATATTAACATATACAATATTATCAACATTTACGAACAACCTCACATTTTATATCAAATTATTGTGTCACTCCCCGAGCCTACACCCTGGACGAGGCCGACACTCGGAGACCATCGCTGGCCCCAAGAGGACCCTTGGCCTGTCTTACTTAACTCAGCGGAATACTTAACTCATAAGAATAAAATCAATGCAAAAGTTTAAATGATAACATCTTAGCCAAAATGGCAACTTATGTCTCAAAACAAAGTATCTGCAAATACATAGATGAGAGACTCAATACTAACTGTCTGACTATCTATGAAGCCTCTAATAACAACTGAGATGGATATTGGGACAGACCCCACAACATCCTAATAAAGAAAAACTAGGAAAACAAAATAAAGGTCCTCCGGAATGCAAGGAGGCTCACCACTGACTCTGGAGTGCTCAACTGGATCAACGGCGCGCTGGGTGCTGATCCTGGTTACCTGCGTCTGCATCATAATAAGATGCAGGCCAACTGGCATCAGTACATTGAATGTACGAGTATGCGAGTTGGAATGCTAAACAACAATCTTAAGCTTAAAAGGAGTACAAAGGAACACTTACCTTGGCTCTGCTCAACTCATGAATAACTGAACTCAATATAAATCAATAAGACACATGCAATATATAATAAGCTTGCAAAATAGTGAAAACAACTTAGTTCGTTAAAGATAAAGCAATAACAAACTCAACTTTACTTATATATAAAAGTAATATAACTTTTGTGGGAAATTCTCTAACCGATAACCACCACTATGAGCCTAAGTGGTGATACAGAGTCTTTCCCACGCTGCTAGAACTGTCTTATACTTTGCCGTCATATAGAACGCTTAACTTAGTGGATCCACTAGTCTATGTTAAAAGCATCTTAAGGATTCATCTAAAAAGTATGATCAGTTACTACCCATGATGGCTACATGGTTTATGGAGACTTGAGTTAATATGAACTCGCATCCCCATATCGGTGCTCAATATTACTCCCAAAATATACTTAGCTCATATGTTTTTAAAATAAACTTCTTTCTTTGGTTTGAGATGATTACTCAAAACTTAGCTTAAAAGCTCTCTTGGAATCGATGTTCCCTTTTCTTTGCTCAAATGTGAAAACTTTTATAAACTTCTTTGGGAATACATAGTTCCCTAAATACTTTTGAGAAATGAACTCAACTCTTACTCTTTGCTTTACTTGAAACTTGAGCCTTAAAACGAAGTTAAAACGTTTGTTAAAGACTCTAGAAAACTTTAAGAAACTTTGCTTTGACTTGCTTCTTAACTTCTTTGACTTTGATCTTAACTATCCTTGAATTGAATTATGGATTCAAGGATCATGATCTCATGCTTATGGATGATTTCATGATGTTTAGATGTACCTTAGAGTGTTGGATTCAACTAGAAAATGTAGGTACATCGCTTAGAAACTAGTACGAAAAGATGAGGGAAGAATGGGGTGAACTGGCGTCCTTGGCGCTCTGAGAGGCGTGGGGCGCCAGGCCCCAAACTTCAGAGAAGTCTGTGGGGCGCGCTGGCTGGCGCGGCGCCCCAAGGCCAAAACTTCAGAGGCTATTTTGGGGCTCGCTGGCTGGAGCGGCGCCCCAGCCCCGTTACCCAGGTGTTCTCGATTTTCCTTCTCCTTTTTTTCATCTCTAAACCCTCCAGTCTTACCTAGTTCTTTCCCCAAACACTTAGGATCATTAGTACCCTCAATACCCAATAGATTTAACTCGAAAAACAACCCGGAAACACAAAACAACTCCACACTAGGCATTCAACAATCAACCAACAAGAATTCAACAATGTTCTTCAAGAACTTCACTTTCTTAACATTCAAACAACTCCAAATCGCTGAATTGAAACAAGTTGGTGTGTGGGTGAACTAACCCAACACGAAAATATCTCACATACCTTAATAGGGATCACCCCCGACGAACTCCACTCGCAAGCTTGGATGATCTTGATGAATTCTTGCCTTTTCTCCCTTTCTTTCTTCTTTTCTCTCTTCTCCAAGCCCTAAGCGTATTTCTCAATTCTCCAAACTGACTAAATCATGTTTTTACCCCAATAAATCCCTAAAAATGAATTAGAAAATTAATTAGAGAAAAGACTACTTTGCCCTTCCCTAAATCCGGATTGGGACTTTCCTCAATCCAACAACCCAACTTTCGAAAAGCATATCTCACTCATACAATGCCGAAATCGTGCAAACTCGGCGGTGTTGAAAAGATCTTCCCAAGGTCTTTCCAACCATATCAAGAATTACTCCTAACTCATCCTGAGCTAGGAGTTATGGTCATTTTAAAATGACCAAAACTCACTTTCTTAACTTAGACATAATTTTTCAGATTTCCTTTATCTTTCCAAAAATCAATATTTTCATATTTTAAACTCTTTATAGTCGTTTCTAGGTGCGAGATGTTACATATTGGTCCTCTCATGGAACCCAAACCCAAACAGTTAGCATGCCAGAACGTGGCAACCGATCCAAGTTAGTTATAATGGAACATGGCAACCGATCTCATTCACACACCACAATCACAATCACAAGTAAATCATTAAGATCATACATTTTAAGTCATGATTTCATGGATTTCATTAATTCTCTATCTCATTTACAACTAGTGTGATCAACATTGCAACATTCATACATAGACAAGTATCATAATGAAGCAAGAACAAACATACATCACACGATCATAGAATCACAACCATCACCTACTTTGAAACAAGCTTAAAACCCTAAGAAACTTGATCCTTCCCTTTTCGGATTCGTTCCGCTTGTTCTTGGTCTACAAACAATCAATATAATACGGAAATCAATAAACAATCACTAATTACCCGAATTACTAACAAATCTATGAACCCTAGATCATACCCATGATCCCAATTATCCAAATTAGGGTTGTTTCCACCATAGAATCAATAACAAAACCTTCCCCCATCAATATTCACCCATTATATTAGTTCTACGGATCGAAAAATGAATTCGAAGAGTGAAAAGCTTACCTTTAGCCTCAAGAATGGTGAAAAAAGAGTAGGAGTCGCCTAGGGTTCGTTCCTTAGCTCTAAAAGTCGAAAAGTGCATAATGAGGTCGCTTAGGAGTTTATTAACGACTATAATTCGCGTCGATCCCGCCACAACAGCCGTCAACCCGCTGTAGTGGCCCCGCCAGAGCGGCAAAACCCAACGCCAAAGCGGCATTCTCGAACCAGTGAGCTATTTAAAGAATTCTAAAATCCCCATTTCACAACACACCTCTAACCCACGACGGTCAGTAAATACCTCTTACGCTAAGATCGATTTCGGGAATTCTACTCGCCCGAATTCAATCCTGTAAAGTCGTACGGATTCTTCAACGAGTTATCTAACTACTCATGTAATCAAAAACATAATTACTTCACCCGATTGTTACCAGATTTCCCTACACCTCAAAGACTCCGATTTCGTCTAAATCTGGACAAGATTGGAAAAATCCAAATACTACGAAAAAGTTTTCCGACCTCAAATTTTTCCCGTTGGCTTTTCTATAGCGACGGGAACAGGTCGTTACAGTCTCCCACATGGAACCATATATAAAAATAGTAATAAAAAAAATATCATGTAGACACTGATCAAGAATATTATAATACCTACACAATCGTCCAACGTTGTTTCTTATATGACTTTTTAGTGGAATTTTTTTTATTAAATTAAAAATATTCCAATATTAACTAGTGATTACTCTGTATTAATTGAACAAGATCAATTTCCAATCAAGGGTATGTAGGAGAAGAATTTAACAATACAACAATTTGTTTTTTTGTGAAGAAAATATAATATAATGTGCGCCCGTATATGCTATGAAGCTTGACTCCTAGTAGGTATACTTAGATCAGTCTTTAATCAAATGGATCACAAATATTTTTATTATTTCTCATTTGATATTTGATATTTGATTTTTATATTGAATTTCGACTAAATTTGAATCTACACATTTCTAAATCCATTTCTAAGAGTGTCATTCTCAATCGAAGAGCTTGAACTTGACAGCTCTAATTAATAATTAAGGATGAAATAATCTCAAACATCCGATCACGGTCCATATTGGTGGATCGCTAATTAAGAAAAGCATTATATTGTGGGACACTAGATTTACAATAATTAGTGTATGAAGATTAGTATAAACCCTTGTTTTAAGTACTACTTCAATGTTTAGACTTTTTTTAGTAAAAGAATAGTGGAAAATCTAGACAATCAACTTATAAGATGACCAAGAACGACAAATTAGAATAACAAAATAATCAAATTAAATAAACCTTATAATTGGGACAATCCACTAAGCATCTAGATCTTGATTAGTTGACCCTTATAATATCTTAATTAATCATGTAGTACTATTCGGCATTTACTAACAATTAATTAATTTATAATTATATTTATATCACGTAAGATTCATTTATCTAAGGAGATAGCATTCAAAATCGAACAAATATTTAAAATTTATAAATTATAAATTATATTAAAAATAATGATCTCAAGTATTAATAACGAATTTAGATTCGAAAACTCAAAGAGTGCATGCATGTGATGTAAAAGGCTAAAAGGCGAAAACAAGTGCGGTTTGATAATTTGTAGGTTTAGTAGCTCATTGACTTGTAGTAAAACCAACAATAAAAATAGCATATATTATATCCTATCTAGTTATACATATGTATTAAAATAATTATACTGCATATGTCGTTCAAGTTATTTAGAGAATTTTTTCATGGTGAAAAATGATAATAAAGTGACGGGGAGAGTGAAAAGGGAAAAAAATGGAAGAAAAGGTCATTGGTGATAAATATAATAGCGGAAAAAAAGGAAGTAAAAACATTTTGAAACTCAAAATTAAATAAAATGATTAAATTTATCTTTGAACTATGTAAAAGAATCAAACGTGCTATATAACTATTTCAAATTTATACCTCGTTTAAAAGTAAGGTATTTTTTTTCCCCAACACAAAAAATAATTTAACTTCAACTAATAAAGATAAAGATATATTTATACTTATTGAATAAAAAAAAAACAAAGTTAATACATTTACACATAAATTAAAACGGCTAGAGTTGAAAACAAAAAAAGAAGACTCTGTTTTTGTTATCAGATTCAGACTGCAAATAACATAAAATAAAAACCACGTATGTACATACTTTATATTGGAAAAACATTAATTTTTTCAACTTTTAGCATATGATTATATATGACCTATGGGTCGAGTCACTGAAAGAGAAAAAAAATATAAAAAAAATCAAAGCTGGTAAAAAAAAAAGGTTATTAAAAAAAAACTTATAAGCAGGAGAAAAAGAATGTAGTTTTTTTTAAAAAAATAGGTGGGTGTTTGACTATAAATATTTTACTTTTCTTGTTGCTCGGATTTTTATTTTTTGATGTTGCATTTGTGTTGAATTCTTTAAAATTATACTACTATCTTTGAAAAATTCGACATGCATTCATTGATATTTTTAAAGAGTTCAAGTGATAGCTTTTTTCCGAAGATCATGTTTAGTCATAAAATTTCGAAAAATTCCAAAATTGAAATCAAATTCTAAAATTTTCTAGAATTTGAGAAACACCAAAAATATATGTCAAACATAAATCACTAACAAAATACTTTTCATGATTTAGCAAATACAAATTACTAACGAAATTCTTTTTATGATTTAGTCAATCATAAATTATCGTTCTTCCAAAGGAATTTTTCAAAAGCACCTTTATTAAGAAATCCTCCTCAAAAAATCAAAAATAAGTTGATTTTGATAACTTGAACAAACATGCTCGTACACATCCTCTCTTTTATTATTTGCTACTAGTCATTGTCGAATTTAGGTATAGTTTAGATGAGGTGAATTGTGTACTTATGAATCAAATAAACTCGATAATCGAAGAATAGTGATTAAGCCTAATCAAATCAATCAATATTTTATTATTTTGATAATAATTTTACACTTATAAAAATTTATAATCAATATATCAAATCGTTACGTATAAAAATTGCACCGAACCGCTCAATAAGCCTTGTTACTCTTTTTATTTATAACAATTAAAACTATAGGTAACAATTGGCACATGCTTCCATGTGAGTATATACCATCTTCTAGAATTCACTTAATTATCACAGTAGATTAACAACAAATTAAATTAAGCAACTAGAATTAATTTAGATATGGTCAAAGTTAATTTAATTAATCATCAATTTATGACAGAGAAATTAATCATTGAGCTAATAGACAAAGAAAGACACAAAATCATTGGGCTGGTTTTATTGTTTGTTGTCAGCATGCAATCTGATTCCATAATTATCGATTAATCAACTAATTAATCAGACTTTTATTTATAGTGATTCCCCTTGATCTTAGCTCTTGTTTAATACAATGAGATTAAGTTCATAATTAGAGGAGATATTTGCCAACTATGGTTTGCATAAGAATAGTCAGATTTTTCACAAAAAATGTTCAAAATATAAAAATATTATAAGGTTTTTAATGTAGAACTAGTACAATCAGAGCAGAGTTAGGGAGTCGGAATTTTTACAAAATAAATTAAAATAAAGAGGTTATCTAAATTCTTCGTTGACCTGAAAATTAAATGGTAAAATCATTTTTTTAGACTAGGAGAGATAGAGTTTCAATGCAATGGACGAGCTATATTTTTAGGGTTTACTTATCAACGTAATGAAATTTGAGAACATGATTAAAAATAAATTCAAAATTTATTTTGAAAGTAGCTAATATAAACACTTTATTATATGTTTAAATTACCAATTATAATAAATCATAATTCAAACGTCTAAATGAAATTTAACCACGAAAGTATTTACGGGGTTAATAATGAATTAAGCCTTTTTATTTAATTATAATACGCATTCTTATTTAATTTGCTAGTCAAAGAGAATCTTAATTATAACTATAGATTTCTGTCTGTGACAAATTAGTTCTACTTATAATTTTCTATTTTTCTTTCTTCAATTTAATTTAT
>JAJOOS010017253.1:0-29213 GCA_029582725.1 Solanum chiquidenum | reverse complement strand
TTCCTACTAGAAAAGGAGTCCTAAAAGGAGAGAATAAACCAAATATGAAAGAATATTATATTTTCCTTTTAAGAAAAGTAAAAACATTTATGGTAATGCTTTGTCTTTTCTTTAAGAAAAAATAAATCTTAAATTATGGTAAGAAAATCAGGGCAAAACCCTAACAGAATCCTGATCTCTCATGCACTTTATCGATTACTAGACCAAATCACTGAGGTGATGGGTGTCTAGTCATTTATATATAGAGTCGCAACCATTTGAATTTGTCCTGTTTGAATGTCAAAGATACTCATAGTACGATCAAACTGTCAGTCAAACAAAAACAATAGAGTTGACATTTAACATAGGCATAATACATATATTGGACCATAAACTTGGCATCAAATTTTAATTTTGACCTTCAACTTTCATTGTGCACAAACATACATTTTAACTATCCAACCTTTTAATAAATAAACACACGAATCCTACTTGGCAAAACGCGTGATGTGCACGTATTCTGCGCGAGTAGGAGTAATTTTCGAGACCCACAACAGTAAAAAAATGCTGAAATGACAACTTTACCCCCGAATTCTGGCAACCCAAAACCTCCGTTCATTTTCTTCTTTTTCAGGCAAAACACCACCAAATACCTAGCCGTTTTCCTTCTTCCTCACACCGGAGCACAATCCATGAAGCGAACGAGCTTCGAGCTCGCTAAACCCACCAAATACCCGACCCCAAACCCATCAGATCCGCCATCTCCGGCGAGAATCCAAATGACCCCCCAAACCTCATGAAAACAGACCCAACAACCACAAACACCTAAACCAAGAAGCCAACCATCAACAAACCTCTAAGTTCCGTCAAACAATGAGCTCCAAGCTCTAAATATCATTAGGAGGAATCAATTTTGTTTCTTGTATATAAATTAAAATTAATTTTGATTTTTTTTGGTTCTAAAATGACGTGTAAAATATTTAATTAGTTGGCAGTCATTGAGTGTCTCACTAATACACGTTGGACCGTTTGCATTTCACGCGCTCTTTGGCTGCAGAAATCGTGTGTTTATATATTTAAAAGTTGGATAGTTAAAGTGTTTGTTTGTGCACTTTGAAAGTTGGAGGTCAAAGTTAAAATTTGAAGCCAAGTTTAGGGTCCAATATATGTATTATGCCTTTAACATATATGCACACAAAATTGCCTAACTATGATGCAAGCTGCCAGGGGCGGCTCAACGTTATTGGAGGCCTAAAGCGAAATTTCAATTTGAGGCCTAAAATATAAACAAACTTCATATACGTATTTATTCAAAATTTATTTTTCTTACATTATTTAGATGAAAATTATTAATATTTAATGTTGCTTTTTCTATTATTGATTTTAGGTAAGATTTTATCAACTAAATATTGAAAAACATCCTTTCAGTGAGGTAATTATTATATGAATTGTTAACATAATTCTATAAGTAAAGTTGACAAATATCAAATAACGATAAGAGTTAGAACCATAGAATCTGATTCAAGAAGATGATGACTTGATTTACCCCATTTCTACATGTTTGTTGTAATGCTTGAAACGAAATAAAAAAGAATTTATAATTCTCTTTGTTCAACACTCTTCACTGTTAATTCTTATTTTTAACAAAGGACAACATATGTTAAACCGAGTAAAATAATATCTTTTTATAAAAAAATATACTTTTTATCATAAATAATTATTTTTTTAATAAAAAATTTAACACATAATTTATTTTTTATAAAAATTTGAGGGGGGCCTAAGGCATAAGCCTTATTTTACAAAGGCAAGAGCCGGCCCTGCAAGCTGCATAATGATTTGACAATCAATGAAGCTGGATTTTATTACTTGTTCTAGAAGGAGTCAAGGAGCTGTTCATGAGCAACCCAGGATTTGAATCCTGATCTCGCATGCACTTTATAGACCACTAGATCAAATCACTGGAGTGACGGATGTCTAGTCATTTATATATAGAGTCGCAATCATCTGAATTTATCAAGTTTGGATGTCAAAGATACTCCTAGCGCGATCAAACCGTCAGTCAAACAGAAAAAATAGAGTTGACATTTAACATATACACAAACAAAGTTGCCTAATTATGAATGCAAGCTGCACAATGATTTGACGATCAATGAGGCTGGATTTTATTACTTGTTCTAGAAGGAGTCAAGGAAGATATTTCATACCTCAAGTATATAAAATCTTGTGAATTATTCCTTCATTCCTCAAGTACTTATTGTTTTTGTGCAGATCATGGGCTGTCTATTTCTTCTTCTTCTTCTTCTTGTGTTGCAATATCCACTTGTTATCTTTTCAAGTCATCTATGTCGACGAGACGAGAGTTTGGTTTTGCAAAACCTGAAGCTTAAACTGTCCATAGATGACTCTGCTTCTGTTGATTGTGAATCCAATGGTTACTTTCCCTATCCAAAGACACTTTCTTGGAATAGAACCACTGATTGTTGTACTTGGGATGGTGTAACATGTGATAAAGTTTCAGGTCGAATAACTCGTCTTGATCTCAGTTGTAGCCAACTTCATGGAACAATTGACTCCAACAGCACCCTCTTCCAACTTACTCATCTTCAAAACCTTAATTTAGCTTACAATGATTTCTCACCTTCCCAAATTTCAAGCAAATTTGGATGGTTTCCAAGTTTGACACATCTTAATCTATCGCGTTCTGGTTTTTCAGGGACAGTACCTTTACAAGTCTCATATCTATCTAAGTTGATATCACTTGATCTTTCTGCAGGTATTGAGGAGTTGAGAGTTGAACCTCACACTTTCAAAATGCTCCTTCAAAACTTAACTCAACTAAGGGAGCTTTACCTCACCTCAACATATATATCTTCATCACTTCCATCAAACTTGTCCTCTTCCTTACAAGAGCTGAATCTTGTCGGAACGGAATTGTCTGGGAAAATCCCTGATGACATTTTCCATTTACCAAGATTGCAAATGCTTAACTTAGGGAGCAACTTGTATCTCACAGGGCATTTGCCAACAACTCAATGGAACTGCAGCAACTCTTTAAGGGAATTAGATCTTTCTTCCTCAGGCTTTTCAGGGAATATACCAGATTCTATTGGTCATCTCAACTCTTTAAGGAAATTAGATATATCAGGCTGCTACTTCTCTGGTAACATTCCTCCAACTATCGGTGATCTCACCGAGCTCACGAGTTTGCAACTCTTCTCCAACAACTTCAATGGTCAACTACCATCAACAATCTTAAATCTGGTGCAACTTGTTGAGTTTGATATCTCATCTAACAACCTTACAGGCAACATTCCAAATATTTTCGGTAACTTCACCAAGCTCAAATCTTTATCCTTTTCATATAACCTCTTTATGGGCCTTTTTCCATCCTCGGTTACAAACCTAACAGAGCTAGAGAGTTTAGACCTCTCAAATTGTTCTATAACTGGTCCTATTCCTTCTAGCGTCAGCACCAGATTCCCTAACCTCATCTTGCTCTTCCTACCATATAACTCCCTTAGCGGAGAAATACCATCTTGGATATTTAATCTTCCTTCCTTAAAATACTTAGTTTTGAGAGGCAATCAACTTACTGGTCAACTTAAGGAAGTTAGATACAACTTGTTAGAAGTTGTTGATGTCGGTGACAATAAGCTGAATGGACCTATTCCAACATCATTCTCTAAACTAGTGAACTTGACAACACTTGATCTTTCTACAAACAACCTTTCTGGTGGTCTAGATATTGGGTTGTTTTCAAGATGCAAACAACTTCGACGTCTTGGCCTTTCTTTTAACAATCTGTCTGTATTTTCCAGTCAAAAAGATGCATCCTTGCCTAGTTCTCTTGGAAGTTTGTATGCATCTTCTTGCAACATAAGGGAGTTAAATTTCCTACGAGCTGCAAAATACATTGGTAACTTAGATCTTTCCAACAACAACATGCATGGAAAAATTCCTGATTGGGCATGGTCTAATTGGCAAGTCTCAGTGTCTTATTTGAATCTTTCTAGCAACTTTCTAACGGCTATTGACCTGCTTCATAACTTTGAGAGTCTTTACTATCTTGATATTGGATCTAACTTGATTCAAGGAGAATTACCTGCTCCACCTCCCTTATTGTTCCTCTTCATAGCCTCGAACAATAACTTCACCGGGAAGTTACCTAATTCACCATTATGCAAAATGAGTTCCCTTGTGATTCTTGATTTGTCCAATAACAGCTTGAGTGGCGTAATTCCAAAATGTTTAGTGAGCATGAGCACAAGTCTCTCAGTGTTGGACCTGCACAACAATCATTTTAGTGGGACAATTCCAAATAACTTTGGTAAGGGAAGTAGTCTGAGAAGTCTCAATTTGCGGAAAAATAAACTAGAAGGAATGTTACCAAGAAAGCTTACCAACTGCAGAGGGCTCGAAGTAGTTGATCTCGGAGAAAACTTGTTGAATGATACATTTCCCAAATGGTTAGGATCACTTCCTAGGCTGCAAGTTCTCAGTTTGAGATCCAATAAATTACATGGCCCGATTACCATTTCAAGAAACCAAGTCTTATTCTCAAAGCTGAAAATCCTTGATCTCTCTTATAATGACTTCACTGGAAACCTGTCAGAAAGGTTTTTCAACAACTTGAAATCCATGATAATAGAAGATCAAACGGGAACTCCTTTAACGTATATTGGAGAAGTTCGATACCATGATTCCTTGACATTGTCTATAAAAGGACAGCAGATTGAACTTGTGAGGATTCTTTCTATCTTCACAACCATTGATTTCTCAAATAACAGATTTAAAGGTAATGTACCAAACTCCATTGGAAATCTTGGTTCACTTCGCGGGTTGAATTTGTCACACAACAGCCTTATTGGACCTATACCTCAGTCTTTTGGAAATTTATCTGTTCTTGAGTCGTTAGACCTTTCGTGGAACCAACTTTCTGGGAACATTCCTCAAGAAATTGCTTCACTGAAATCTCTTGCTGTCATGAATCTCTCACAGAACCACCTGATGGGACGCATACCTAGAGGTCCACAGCTTGATACATTTGAAAATGACTCATATTTAGGAAATCCTGGATTATGCGGATTTCCCTTGTCAAGAAACTGCGGAGATAATGAGATGCCTCCTTCTACTGTGACTGATATTGAAGACGAAGAAGATTCAGGTTTTATGGATTGGAGAGCTGCGATAATAGGATGTGGTTGTGGATCAGTGTTTGGGATGTTTATAGTATATATCATCTTCTTAACAGGGAGACCAATATGGTTTGTCAGAATTGTCAACCAACAGATCAACAAGATCCTTTTGAAAATTGAGGCAAAGAGAAGAACTGAGGCAAAAAAGAGAAGACGAAAGAAATTAAGAAGGATGAAGTTTTAGTATATACTTCATGCATTATTGCCTTGCAACATACACAGTTTCAGCTTACACCTTGTTTTGGCTAGTTATTACCTGTTGTATTATACTGTATTGTTAGTTTTAATACCATGTTTGTGCTTATTGTTACTTAGATTTATTGTTTTTTATTGTTTAAATTCATTGTTAGATAACGACGAAAATTTCCATTTGTCATTACCTTATAGCTATACTTCGTATCCTACTTTCTTGTAGGTTTATCATTCAAATTATTGATGTGTGACATAATATATTGATGGAGAATGATACAATATATTCAAACATTGTAGTCACTTAAACAACCCTTAAAACAATACGATACATTATGAAAAAAATACATAACCACCATCCAAACAGAGTGTGTTAATGTTTATGTTGTTGTTATTATTATTGTTTCTAAACTAGGTATCTTTGTATTTACTGGTAAAGTTTTTTTAAAAAGAGATAAAGATTTATCAGTTTATAATGTGGAATCAGAAAAAGGCTCAAATATATTTAAACTAGATTTGGTGGGGTGCGCCAGGCCCGTGCAGTAGTGCAACGCATGGGCGACGTGAGAAGACCCAGGTAGCAAGCTACCTTGATAGTTCTTCCCCCTTAAAAAATAGAGTTAATATCGTGTGAGTCGATGACTCACATATCAGATATTAAACTGATAAGAACAGATACTACACTTGATCTTAGCCAAAAGGCCGAGAAAGGTATGCTTTAATCAATGCTCGGCCTGCCGCTTTTAAACGACTTCTCTCCTTTCTGACTTTTGTTAGTTCTCAATGTGGGATTCCTTGATAAGGTTATGTTTCATTTCTATGCACAACAGGACTAATATATGAGACTCTCATATTAAATGTTCTCTACTCCAACAGTACATGACTTAAAGGTTAATAAAACTGACCTGGTCGCCTTTCTACGGAGAGCTTCGGAATTTTCATAAGCAAATGGTTCAAATGAAATTTTTCAATCCCTTTTTTTCGATGCATCTCTTTTATTCATCTAAATCATATCTTGCATTAGAGGCCCATTTCGTGCAAGACCAGTAACGATAGTGTCCAAGAAACCTCATTTCTCCATGGCACCGCATTAAACAGTTCCAAAGCTTTATCCACCATGTTATCCTTTAAACAACCTTGAATCATAACATTCCAAGAATACAAATTACGTTCTGGCATCTTATCAAATAGCTCAAGAGCTTGATCGACTTTATATGCACAACAGGAGAACAAAAGAGTATTAACTCGTTTACACACCTCACGCAAGAATTTATGATAGAGAAATGTACATATGTGATTTTCTTTTGCATCAACAAAGAAATGTTTACATGTGCATTTTGTTAGTATAACCAAAAAAAAATCTCTTTCTCGAGAGAGAGTTGGTGCACGGTTCGAAACTCAATGGATAATGAGTCCCAAAGTTTACCCTCAGCTGGTGCCGAACCTGTATAGGGGCTTCTAGCTCCGTTCACAGATGAGCAATGGAAGGGGCTAGAAGGTGGTCAGAGTGAACTAACATTTGAATAGGAGTGTAATCTAGTCTCCTGACCTGGTCACCTTTCTGCATTGAGCTTTAGAACTTACATTAGCGAATGGTTCAAATTAAATTCTTCAATCCCTGGTTTTCGATGCATCTCTTTGATTCATCTAAATCATCTTCTCTTGCATTAGAGGCAATAATTTTTCTTTAATAAGTGTGTAAATCTCCTCTTTCTCAGGGTGAGACTTGTCTCCCACAAAAAATATGTGATTTTTCCCATTGACTTCTATTTCACTAAAACCGGGTACCTTTTTCAGTTTCCTCTCCTTCATTTTCTTTCTTACTTGCGCAAAATCACCCCATCTCCCAGAAGCCGCATAAGCGTTTGCCATTAGTACATAAGCCCCTGAGTTACCCGGTTCAAGCTCTACTATTTCATTGCAGATCTGATTAGCTACTCCAACATCTCCATATAACTTACAAGCGCCAAGTAAAGCCCCTAGAACAGCACCGTCACGTTCCTCAGGAGGCATCTGGTGCACCACCCTTATAGCTTCATCAACTAACTTACCACGACCTAAAATGTCAACAAGGCAACAATAATGTTCTGCCCTCGGTTCTAAACCATAGGCATGCCTCATTGACTCGAAGAACTTTTGACCCTTCTTAACAAGACCAGCATGACTACAAGCTGACAAGAGTCCCACAAAAGTGATTTCATCTGGCTTGTTACCGGACCTTAACATCTGCGCGAAGGCTTGCAATGCTTGTTTGCCAAGACCATGATTAGCATATGCCAGTATTATTGCTGTCCACGAAACAACATCCTTTACTTTTAGATTCTCAAAAGTGATCAATGATGAGTTTATATCTCCACATCTGGAGTACATCGTGACTAGAGCGTTATTAAGTGCAGTGTTTTGGTCAAATCCTAGAAGTAAAACAAGAACATGAGCTTGCATTAATTCCAGGATACCCCCACATGAGGTCACTACACTGGTAAGAGTAGTAGGATTCGGCCTTAAGCCCGACCGAAGCATGAGAATGAAACGCTCTAAGGCTTCTCCTTCGAGGCCACTTTTAGCATACCCATCAATCATTACATTCCAAGTTACAAGATCTTTATTAGACATCGAATCAAAAAGTTCGTTGGCCTTAGCCACTAGGCCTTCGTCAACATAAGCTGTTATCATGGCATTCCATGCAGCAGGATCCCTGTTTGGCATTTGATCAAAGTACTCTCTTGCCATTTCTATCATCTCATTTCGTGCAAGACCAGTAACGACAGTTGTCCAAGAAACCATATTTCTCCATGGCATTACATTAAACAGTTCCAAAGCTTTCTCCACCCTGTTATCATTTAAACAGCCTTGAATCATAACATTCCAAGAATACAAATTACGTTCTGGCATCTTATCAAATAGCTCAAGAGCTTGATCGACTTGATGATTTTCAACATAAGCCCTGATCATAGCCGTCCAAACAATGACATTTTTCTCGGGAACCTGATCGAAAATACATCGTGCCTCAGCAATCAAACCATTTTGAGCATACCCCATCATCGCTGTAGTCCACGTAACCACATTTTTCTCAGGCATTTGTTGAAGCAACTTTCGAGCCTCGTCCACTCTACGGTTCTGAAAATACCCAGAAATCAAACTGGTCCATGCGTAAACATTTCTATCCGGCATCAAATCAAAGATTCTCCGACCCTCATCGATCCTCCCAGCTTTCGCGTAAGCATGAACCATAGCAGAATCAGACACTACATTCCTCTCAGGCATGGAATAAAACAACCTCTCTGCTTTAGGAAGATCCTTATGTTTAAGATAAACAGCAATCATCGAAGCATGAGAAACAACATCCCTTTGAGGCATTTCGTCGAACAGTTGCCGTGCTTCTTTAACTTTGCCTTGACGGCCTAAATTCATAATCATTTTATTGCAGCTGAAAATGGACTGTTTTTCCAAGTGGGATTCTGATTTCATTTGCGAGGGAATCTGTTTCTTGGGTTTTAAATATGTTCTTGAAAGGAATGAACGGTTCAGAAGGCGGCCATGATCATTACTTAGCAAATAATTTGAACCCCAAAATGTAAAAGAGTAGCTTATTTTAATCAAATTTCTGGGTTTATACATGATTTTTTGATAATAGTTTCAAGCAGAAAGAGGAATTAAGCTATTTTTTGTATGAAAATTGTAGTAGTAGATGCACAGATTTAGAGATTGGAGCAGAAATTTAGAGGTTCATTTTCTTGGTAAGAAAGCTGAGAGGGAAATTTGAAAAAAACAGGCATCTCAGAATAACAGAGGATAGTTATATATAAGTTGGGCGGAGTTGGGAAAGTGTCACCAAGTTGTGGAAGCAGTCACTAAAGAGTGCTTTATAATAGGTTGTTATATCACACTTTTTGAAATGTCGCACTTCTCGAACTTTGCCTGAATGTAAATATTTTGTGCATTATTGCAATTATGATAGGTTGACTATATCACACTATTTGGAATGCAACCCTTTCTCGAACCCTTTACATTAATGTGAATGTTTTGTGCATCATACTATCCCTTTCTAGAACCCTATATAAATATGAATATTTTGTGCACCAAACTAGCCATATTCTGTGCACCAAAATGATGTTTTGTATACCAAAATATCTTTATAGTAATGTAATAAGTTGTGGAGCAAGGAATTGTTTGATTATTCATTAGAATTAATATTAATTATGTAAAAATTAGCTAGGTATGATTTAGTTATTTAATCTTTTACTCAATATAAATTGAAATAGGGCCAAAGACCCAAAATTTGGACTTAAAATTGGAAGGGGCCGCGCGGACACAGGCCCCCACTTCCACAAATTATGACGTAGGCTCAATCACTTGGGCCGACCTTAGACTAATACCCCTCCAAAGTGCAATGAAGGTCATCAGCCTAGGCCATGGACATTATTGATCATCCATTGAACCCGTCCAGGTAAGTATGTTATTCGGTCGCCCAGTCCAAATTTTACACCACTAACATTTGCTCATTCACTGTTCATATTGGCCGGTGTGGGATTAACTAATGAATATGGTTAATCACATATTAATTATGTAGATGGTTTATCCTAACGTTAAATCAAGAGTCTTCCACAAAATACCATTATTAAATGACTTAACTAGTCTGTTTAGTGCTAACTTTCATACTATTAATAAAGGAGATCCTTAGCGCAACCACTAATACTCTCCCACACCCTGCATGAATGCGAAATGCTTTGAAAATCGAATGCAGTGTTCAAGACACACTAATTCAATCGAATGCAGTGACCAAGACACGCTAATTCAACTAATCCAGATTCACGCCTAAGAGGCCTACTAAGGTGGGGACATTTCCCCTTATAGAATGATTCTCAATTCTCATTACTCAAACTCGAGAACAGGCACTAAAAAGGTGTATAACGATATCAACGACAGAGTGAACATCATAGAAACTATAGTGGGAAAGTTAATATTTCATATGATCATGACAAGGTACACAGGAGAGTAAGTAAAATACATATATTAGATGAAGAAATATGAGCAATTTTGTGCTCATAGAGAGAATACAACTAGCATAAAGCTACAGAGTGGACAACAAAATTTGAGCTAGTGTGATGAAAACTTCATTTTTGTATTCAGTCTTTCCAACCAGCTTGGCGCGCTCTGCGTTCCCAAAGGTTAGTCAACTTCATTTCCTTGGCATACAACACGACAGCTCTTTCTCTCCCGACTTCACAAGTTTCCGTTGTAGCAATGCATTTCTCAGCCTCCTTTTGGTACTCGGTAGCTAACCTCCTCGCCTCCACAAAGGTGATGTTCATATGATGGACGTGCTCCTTGTCAACAGCCTCCTGCAGTTTCAGCTCTTCCGATAATAAATCCACAAACTGTTTCTCCATCTCCTCCTTAAGATCCGGATCATCTTTTCCGCAGTCTGTTGCCAATAGGAAACATTATACAATGTAGCATGTCATGATTTCAACAATCTTTTGCAGATGTTCTAGACTGTTGCTCGGACTATTCAAATATGCCGCTGGGTGTGTTGGATCCTCCAAAAGTAGTACTTTTTAGAGGATCCGACACAGGGCAGCAACATTTTTGGAGAGTCCGAGCAACATAGGTTCTAGATAACCAAGCTCCTAGAAGTAATACATGCAAGAGCAGTATGAATACATTTTTGAGTTTGTAATATGGAGAAGTGGAAGACGCGGTAAGAGGAAATCACAAGAATATCTCTAAACTGTTTTTGTGACGCGGAACATACTTCTTGCATTGTAAATTACATATATCATCTGTGAGCGCGTTACTTAAACCAATGCAGCTTTTTTTTCTTGTTTCCCTTGTCTTTTCCACTCCTGAGACTTTCTGGTTTTAGCACTATACACTCTATACTTGTTCATAACCGCGTCTGAGGGTCCAAAATATGCTATAGGACGACAAGTTGCCTAAAAGTGTATTTAGGCGACGCATCTATATTAGGCTAATAGTCAGGCAGTGCTTATTTAATGAAGTAGCTTGGTTTAAGATCTAACGAATCGAATCTCCAAGTCAGAACTTAAGAAAAACTTAAATTCGATTTGATTTGATTCGATCATTCAGGAGGTTTAAGTATCCATCGTCAAGGTGAAATTCAATTTAGGGAAGTCTATCATCTAATTAACCTTATTCTTAAGGACTATATTTTTTTGTATTCATCAGTATGCATAATCTTAGAAATAATTGTATTAAGGGAAGAAAACCTTCCAAGTTCACTCACGGAAATGTGACACAACATTCTTTCTTGAAGAGAATAAGAAAGGGTAAATAGTGAAGAGGGGTTCGAATAGAAAACTCACCAGTAATTGTAAGATTCGCCAAGCCTGCACAAGCGGAAACCAAAAATAGGACAATATTAGCTTAATTGGCATTGAAATTCCATCAACTGCACCTTATACATAATTATCTATAGAAACTATCACAAAGAGTTGAAATATAAAAAAAAAACGAAGACATCCAAAATCAGCAATCAAGCAGCTATGTCACAGAGTTCAGTTCAACAGCTCGACCAGCTATAGATACATGAGTTCAAGTTTTATGCACCGTCAATATAAATAATTCTTTACACCATCAGGTCATTCAAAGGTTATCTACACGTAAGCCTCCTTAAAATGTGAGATTTGAAATCTTGAAAATAAGGTACCTTACCTTCTACAACGGGTAATGATGACCTAATAGTGTAAAAATTATTTACATAGACGGTGCATATTACTTAAACTCTAGAAACAATAACCTTTTCAACAAAGTATAAGCAGCTAATGGTCATTACGATCATAAGCTTCGGAGCGTGATATATGCCCAAGTCTAAAAAGCATAAAAGACGGCACTTGCACTATACAAGAATACGAAAGGACAAACACAATGAAGAAGTCTCCAACAGTTATATGTGTTCTCTACGTAAATGTCATTTTAGGATCTCCAGACTCACATAGGGAATAAAAGAGCATTGCAACACCAAACAGATCAGCGGGTATGCAAGAATCCCTTGCGAAAAGGAAAGGATTCCATTCCTAATGTCAGTTTACTAACAAATCATTATGTCCTCATTACATGTTTTATGTAAAGTTTGTTAGTATCATTTATTAGTAAAAAAGAACAAATGAGGAGATTCAGTGCTTGGTACTTCTTCAGAATTACCTCCGCTTCTCAAGAAGAATCGAAAAGTTGATCCAGCATGGAGACTCTGCATGGTACTTTTTAAAAAGTACAATGTAGGATGGAAACTTCACGTCATGCTTTTAGAGGTATCGGAAAAGAACATATGCAACAATAAATATTGCATGTAATTAAAGTTCTACATCCTTCAGCCCTTAGTTTTTAGCAAAGACGGATTCTTGAAACACTATAATAGCAATAACTATGCCTCAACCCAAAACCAGTAGTAGGTATTGTCTACACAGATCCTTTTTCACTAAAATTAGAAGGAACTGTCAGTTCAACGGGACAGAAGGATTTCTCTCACTTTCTTCATAGTTAGCTTAATTATAGGGCTAGGAAAGTAGAAACTTGATGTGAGGCTTGATCAATAAACTCCAAAACCATGAAGGAAAAATGTGTAACATGGAGCTTTGTGACAATATCTAGCAGAGCTCACTTATTTTCCTACATGGTATCAGAGCCTATCAATCAAAGCTTCTATTAAGCTTCTACTAAACCTCAATCGTTGCTAAGATCGAGCTTACCTTATCAAATAAAAAATGTAAGATTAGCCATTTATTTTACATAAATAATGTCTTTATTCTTTTAGAAGCAAGACCTTCATCCCCACTTTTTGCTAGGCAACAAGTTTTTGATAAGGTGCATGAGGAACAAGATAGTTAAATTTTTTTGAGGATAAAGAACAAGATACTTAATGAAAGCATTTGTTCATCTGTTTTGCTTCGGTGGGTTTAACCCAAACACAAAAGCAGAATACATCCTGTCACACACCTTCAATTTTTTACCAGCATCCAGGACTAACCTCTTTTTTTATGAAACCAACTTCCAAGATTAGCTTAAGGATTACATTGACTAAATACACTGTAGGAAGGATTAAAGAAACATTTACTTCCTTAAGACTTTAGTATGTTGTTACCACATAAGCAAAAAATCACATCTTTACTAAGCTCATCTTTCATTGTTTGCTTAATTATGGGGACAAAAAGGTTGAAACTTAAGGTGAGACTTGATCAACACGCTCCAAAACCAGGAAGGAAAAATTGTAGCAGAGAGCTTTGTGCAAAAGCACGTGGCCACAACTCTCCTATTTTCCTTCAGAGTGTGTCAATCAAAGTTTCTCTTAAGCTTCTACTACATCCGATCCAACCTCAATCTTTACTAAGCTCAAGCAATAATCATAAGATTAACAATCTATTTTATTTAAATAATGTCTGGTTTTTTTTTATGAAGCAAGACCTTCATCCCCGCTTTAAGCGAGGGGAACAAGTTTTTGATAAGGTACAAGGGGATCAAGTTCTTTAATGATAGGTAATCATTAATGCACCTTCAACTTTGATCAGTCTCCAAGTCTAGCTTAAAGGATTAGATCATTAGATTGACTAAATCCCAAATTGCAGACAGGATCAAAGATTCATTCATTTCCTTATCTTTTTTATTTACTTGCTTCCACATAAGCAAAAGTCACGTCCTCGAATACAGTCAGTGCTGCAAAATAGATGGACCAGAAGGGTCTTTAGGAAAATCAAAATCCAATGACATTGCTACAATCAGCTTTTCACCGACATTTTATCTTTGCAAGAACCAATGGGTTGAAAATTGGCAATCAAAGAGAAGCTTTTTCTTCTCTTCTTTTTTTTGCAGCAGAAGATAACAGTGAACAAGATAATTAAGAGGTTACTTAATAAACTTTTCACGTGTAATTGAAAATCTACAGTCAATCTAAACTCTATAACCCACAATCCAACCTCAACCCGAGAAAAAACCGAAAACAAGTATTGATGTCCATATGACAACTCCGGAACCCAAATCACAAAAGACAAGATACTCAACTTAACCCTCAAAACTTGCAATAAAACTAACACCACCCAAAAGAATGAATCAAATAAAGAAAACCAAAATGAAAACCAAGTAACTAACCTATAAAAATAGGATCTATTGATAAGTAAATCATAAAAATAGGTCGAAACTTGGCAATCAAAGAGCACTAGAGCAGTTTGTTTGAAGCAAAAGATAACAGTCAACATGATAATTAAGAGGTTACTTAATAAACTCTTCACATATAACAGAAAATCTACAGCCAATCTAACATTATAAACACACAATCCAAAGGTCAACAGGAGAAAAAACCAAATAAGACAAGTATTGATGTCCATACGACAGCTCAGCAGGCCGGCGCTGCCGTGAAGCTTCCTGATAGTTTTGGCTCAAATCCAATATTTTATGCTTAAAAATCCACTAAATATGTACAAGTAATTTATCTGGATCCACTATATTTCTAGAATTTCTTATAGTATTTTGACATGACTTCTTTACTCCTGTTAATTCTTTTTTCTTGAGCCTAAGGTCTATCAAAAACAGCCTCTACTCCGTCCTTCGGTACGGATAAGGTCTGCATACACTCAAAATCTCCCCAGCCCCACTTGTGGGATTACACTATACCTCATCTAGAATCTAAAACTCATAAACTCGAAATTATAATTCCGTCTTAGCAGCTCAAAAACCCAATTCACCAAAGACAAGAAGATCCCCAAACTTGAACCTCAAAACTTACAATAAAGCAAACACCATTCAAAAGAATGAATCAAATAAAGGAACCCCATAAAAGGAAACCAAACAACAAACCTTAAAAACATGATCTTTTTGACAAGAAGAGCATGAAACCAACACCATTCAAAGGAATTAATCAAATAAAGAAACCCTAAACACAAAAAAACAAGAAAACAAACTATAAAAACATGATCTTTATTAAATATAAAGCATAAAAATAGGATCTTGGATCTAAAAATGACATACCAGGAGCAACTTCAAGCAAGGAAAGAGGAGGAGAACAATCACATTTACAAGGCATACAAGATTGAGCAGCTTTTACTTTAAGTTTCTTGAACTTCCAATAAATAGCAGGACCAGATACACAAAGAGCAGAAACTACAGCAAAAATTACTAAACAACATCTTAAGCAATTCCCAGATTGCCTTGCCATCTTTCTTTAGCTTTGAGAGCAAATTGGGAATGAGATCTACAAGGCAAAATGGATCTACTATAATGGGGTTAATTGGGTTTTTTCATATTGATAAAGATGTTCAGCTGAAAATAAGTGCTGATTAATTAACTAGTACTGCTACTTTCCATCTACTTTCTTGAAGGTCTTACAGTAAAATTCTCATTGTTTTTTTTTTTGTTTGTCGGTTGTTGTTCAAGTGGACACTTGGATTAACAAGATTGTTGAAAGTCCACCGTCAAGTTCCCCATATTCGATATTGTGTTTGAATTTGATTAAATTTGAATAATGTATTGTAAGATTGACTTTTTGAAGGCGTGTTTTTAATAAGATTTCTTTTCATTTTTAAGGTTTGAACCTAAATTTTGTATTAAGAATGGAGTCATCTCAACCATTTCAGCATGACGAGTAGTTTATTTACTTTATTTCTAATATTTGTTATTTATATTTGAATTTGATTAGATTTGGATTCACGCATTGCATGTTTCATTTTAAGGGATGATACTTCCGACAAGATCATTTTTGTATTTTTAAGACTCAAATTCGAAACCTCATATTAAAGATGAAGGTATTTCAACAATTCTAACATACCCGTAGTTCCTTTTCTTTTTTCTCTTTATATTCGATATTTATATGTAAATCGGACTAAATTTAAAATACACATACATAATCCATTTTTATAACAGCATTTTAAACACGATATTTTCTTTTCACAAACCTCATATTAAAAATAGAGGAATCTCAATCCTAATCCCATCGCAATCAATAGTAAAGTAGCGAAAATTTAGATAAGTATATTCAAAATATATACCTATTATTGAAAAATAATTTTTAATATATATATTTCGTAAATATCCTTTTTCAAAAGATTAATTTATAGAAATGAAACCCAAATTAATATAAATTTTTTTATGACACCTTTTTATTTTCTTCCACAATAATGTCCAAAGTTACATGATGTGTCTAAAGTGACTACATATTCATATTATATCTAATTTTGTTTGAGATCTTTGTAGTACTCTTCTAGCCACTTTTCAATAATAGCCACTTCTTGCTTCCTTTGCATGATTAACCAGTCTGGGTCATTCTTTGTCTCAGATCTAAAGTCAACATGGTGTGCACCTAATTAATTACAAAAAATAAAATATGAAATCAGTACTAATAAAATAAATCAATAACCCTAAGTTTAATTCAATTAAAATGATGATATACAGAAGCATATCATACCTTTCTGAGTTACCAAAGCCACAATGCTAGATGATATATTTTTCAATACACTGTCATAAAAAGAAGAATGGAAACAAAAAAAAATCAATTTGAGTATTGCTGAATATAGGCGAATTCAAAATTTAATGTTCGCAGAATCATAATGAAATGTGTTCTTATTCTATTAGTATATTTTTTTAAAGAAACTCTCATATGTTTATGTTTCAAATTAAAAGCTAGTTATCAATTATAGTAGATAACTTGTCTTATTTTTTCATATTACTAATTCTATTTTTGATAGACGATAATTAGTAATTATCTTTAAATTAATTGATAATATAAAAATTATTTATATTGTCAGTATAAAAAGTTATAATACTCATTAACTTACCCTCCTCTGCTCCATGGATCTTGCATTCCATTAGAGAATATCATGTTGCTTCCAAATCTCTTGAGGACATGCTCAATTCTCTGAAATTATAGACAAAATTTAGATTCTCATTATTATCATGAAACCAAAAAAAGATGCAAATTAACTTTTAAATTTATTTTTATCCGCCATTCGATATTTATATGGAATTCGATTAATCTAGACTTGAGTGAAAAGGTCCTACATGGGTAAATCATTTCAAATAATAAGCGATTCCATTTCAAGAGAACAAAAGCGAGAACTCTAATTATAAGGATGTAATTGTATCTATCACTCCATACCACGACCATTGATAGTTGTACATAACATTTGCACATGTATGACAACACAAATAATATAAAAAAAGCTGGAGTAATAAGTACTCTTCCATCATTAAATATAGATTCAGGTTCGAACTTGGATGTGAAGTTGCCGGGTATGTTATGGAGCACTTTATTCCTAGCGTAGGACATTCTAGTCCGAATCCAAATTTAATCAGACTCCAATACGAATACCAAATACCATATGGAAAAAGAATGAAAACTCACATAGCCACCAAATTCAGTAGTGATCCAATGTGGTCTAGGTTTTACTCCATATTGCTTCTTACAATCTTGTGAGAATTCCTTGTAGCTAAAGGAAAATGGAGGAAACATACTTTCATTTGAACAAGTCATTGGCATAACCATTTCTGTACATGCCTGAAAACTCAAATCACAAAAATAAACAAACAAACAATTAGATATGTTAGTTTAAATTCTGAATATGTCACTGACACATATACGAAGGATAAATAAAATGTGTATTATGTAAAGTTTTTATGTACCTGCCAGTCCCAACCATGAAGACCATGAGAATCAGTACCACCTTCTAAATTGAAACATTTTTCTGTTTGCGTATAATTGTAATATAAACTTGCTGCAGCAAATGCCTTGCTAAGCTTTGAAGCTCCTTTTGGCAATCCATCAATTATCTTGCACATCTTAAGTCAAAAATAAATTCAAAAAGTCAAAATAAAGAAGTAAACGCACAATAAAGTAAAATAAATAAATTAACATTTGGTATATATATACACCTAATAGAATTGTCTATCTACAGTACGGTAATTTTTAGTTGACACCTCTTGAACAAAAGTGACTTATATTGCAATCAAGGCACTTACAAAGTCGATTCTTACAAGTAAATCTCTATGATAAACATGTCACCACTATAAGTAAATAATTATTCGTAACGAGTAAAGTATAAAAATAATAACTAATCTATTATATTATATTAATAATATGTTGAGCTACACTAATCAGGTGAACAATCTTTATATTGTCACTATATATAATCCAAAATCCAACAAAAGAAGAACATGCCATAACTCACCAAGAAAATTAAAAAAATTGTTTATTTGCAAGTAATTTTCAATTGACACCTCTTGAATCAGAGTTGTTAGTTCGAAGCTGATATGAAGTTTTGATAATTAAACAAACTTAGGGATCTAACAAGGAACAAGATCCTTGTTATTGGGACTGTTGGCAATGAAATGAATGAATAAACTCAGTGTGAGGAATATTTGTGTGGCATCATCAAAAAGGGGAAAAATGTTATATTCTAGGTGTTTTGATGATCCTCACAAATGCATGGACCTGGTCCCTGGCAGCGTGCTCTCATCCAGATTCAAATGGGGTACAACTGTAAAGCTGTCACGTCAGGTGATAGGTGAATAGTGCATTGTACTGCACCAATAAGAAGAGCGGACGAGACTGTCTGTTTCAGTGGCTCACAAATGCAGGGACCTGGTCCCAAGAAGAGTTCTCTTCATCAGATACATAATGGGGTACAACTGTAAAGTTGTCATGTCAGTGGTTCGTAAGGTGCCAGCGTACTGAACCAATCAGAATGGATGAGGGTGTTTGTCCAACGGGTAATAACTCTTTATGGTTGACATTTTCAACATGACAAACACCATATTAAATTCATTCATTCAAAGGATGAAGTCAGCTAGCAAGCCTTTTCAAGAACTCACAAAGAACATTGCAAGGGACCTGGTCCCTGCAAGATTGCCTACATGAAAAGGTGACAAGACAGCTGTCAGAAAAGTTGCCACCTCTGATGTGGTAGGTGCACAGCTTTTCTAAACAGTAGGCTTTCAGCCAATAGGGTGTCTCAACGAGTTTGTGTTGATTTTACATAGTTTCTTCTCAAAAACACAAACTTAACATTTGGCAAACAAAAACTTGGATTTTCTCTGAAAATTCATAAGTTTGAAAAAAAGGTCATATTCAAGGAAGAACATTGCGCGACGCAACAAAGGGACCTGATAGAGTGTTGAAGAGTCTTTGTTGTATTTAGAGCTTTGTGTCTCATGTGCTTATATTGTAAATTTATTCCTAATCTATAAAGGAATTAGATCTTCGTTCTGTTCTACCAAAAGTCTAAGTCAGTTAAGGTCAACTGATTTAGTGGGCAGCATTGTTGCTGCTTAGACAAAATTCTAAGTCATCTAGTTGTAGGTGATTTAGTGGGCAGTGTTGTATCTGCTTAGTTGAAGTCTAAGTTATCTAGAGGTAGGTAGCTTAGTAGGCAGTGTGGTATCTGCTTAGTTGCACTCTTTGTAGTAGGGTCGCTACATTGAGGGGGAAGGGTTTTAGAGGTAAATTCCTAGGTTGCAAGAAGTTGTAATCTGAATTGTTGCTCCATTTGAGTGAAATGGAGTTTGGGTTGAAAAGCCTGTGAGGACAGGTCGTGGTTTTCACCGCCCTTGAGCAAGGGGGTTTCCACGTAAGATCTTGTGCAGATTTTACTTTCTGCACTTATTTCAGTTACTATTCTTGCTGAGTCAAAGGACCTGGTCCGTTGATGTATAGTGGACGCGTACATTCCAACAAGAGCGACTTTCATTTCATTTAAGGCGCTTAATTACTAAGTCGATCCTTACAGGTAAATCTCTATGATAAGCATATTATTACAAGTAAATCATTTGTAACTCATTATAAACCGATAAAAATAATAACTAATATGCTATGTTATGTGTACCTCTTCAACTGGATATGCTGGCAATGGCATCATAAAGTTAGCCTCAGTTGGATAATTCACCATAGCTGTGTATACAAAAGCTTCCCATAGCCAATCTCTAGCTGAATAAACTGAATGTAAAGCCCTGAAATTTATATATAATATAAAACCATATCATCTTTTAACTTCATTTGTATGAGCTTGTTTACGCTATCGGTCTCAAGCCTGAATAAAGGAGGAGGATTGTGGTAGGTCAGCAACTAGCATAATACTTGTCATTTCAAGATGCATCCTCATAAATTTATCATGTTGATGGTATGATATGAGCTTAAATGACGAAATGAGGATTCATACAGTTGTTTTCAACTTATTATTGAGACTGAGGTATAGTTGTTATTATAACCAAAAGACATCTTTTTATATATATCAAACCATATCATCTTTTTATTTTATTTTGTTGTATTATGAGAGACTTACTTGCAAGTTCTGAAAAGTTTACTAACTTCAATCAATCCATTATCATGTGTTGATAATGCATCCAACTCTGCCCAACTGCCCTTTATCACTTTATAACAATTCAAGCTTGCATCCTATTTTATGAGGGGAAAAATAAAGATAATTAATATTAGTAATTGTTCATAATAAGTGAAACTCTCAATCTAAAAAAAATAAGACAAATTTTCTGTTATAATAGGTTAAAAATACGAAGAGCGTAAAAAATCATTTACACTTCAATAGAGGTGGATACAAATGGTTTAGTTAAATTCAAATTGCTTTAATTTGCCGTCTTTATACTGTTAATGCGTATAAGTCAAGTCCTATTCTAAAAGGAGCATACATGAGTTGGGATCAGTGGCACAAACATGATTTTTACTGAGGGTTGGGCCGTGGCTCATCATGTATAATACATACATAAAAAGATATATGCATGGTATACTTCGTAAAATGAAATTGATCTGAATAACACGATTATAGGTTAATCTATTCCTAAGGCTTAGTATCACAAACCTTGAAATCTTGGGAAACACCATCATAGAAGCTTGACCATGGTGTGATTTTGTCAAATTGCAATATTGGTGCTGAAGATGCCACTGCACCAATGGCTATATGTGGGTACTTCAGTCTAAACCAAGCAGCCAACACTGATTGACCAAAAAAACAAAAAGTCAAGAGAGGAAAGATAAGCAAACACTCTCTTGGTTTTACTTTATGTCACACAGTTCGAAGTACAAGTGTCAAATTGACTAATTTTTTATGTTATAAATTTACACATAAAGTTACATAAGAATTACTTATGTCACAATATTTAATAATTCAAAATATTTGGAAAAAAATATGAATAGTAATAGTATCACAAAAAGAGGGAATACTAATAGTGGAATGTATATATGCATTGTTGGATTATGTACTTGATAAATTGACAAATCCTATTAATTCACATGGATTGGACATTCAAGTTATCAAGTAGGTTCATTTCATATAATGTCATATCATATCATTTCCATCTACAATTAATACTATATATATACCAAGGGAAAATAATTTATTCTTGTATTCTCTTTTTTATATATATATACTTCTTGTATACAAAAGCAAATGCAGTAATTAAGTGGAAGAAAAGTTGTTTAGCAACCATAGAATGTAAGTTCTCCTATATTAAAAAAAAAGTGAATTTCTGACCGACATTTCTATCATAATATGATCGCAAGACGATTCTCCCTTGAACATTTCCATAAGAAATTCACATTTTTTTTGGTACTATCTATTGATTCACATGATTCGACACTCAATAGGTCCACTTATGTAACATATTGTCAATTCATTTCGTTTATAATATATCAAGACAAAAGATAAAAGCTAAAAGTTGAAACTTCAATTCCTCACTTAAGTATTACTTTTCTTCATCACTTAATTTTAGGATAGTTTGGTTCATAAGATTATAAGGTGAGAAGATGAGATATTTCACGATTTATTAAGTTTGAGGTAAAATATACTAATTTATTTGGTTGATGTATATATAAATTTCTTCTGAAATAATTTTAATTCACAATTTAATCTTGTATATCTCATCCAACTGAATTAATTTAAGAATTATTATTAAGTTCAAATAACTTAGTCCGCAAATCAAACGATATCGTTACTTTTTTTCTTTCAATTCTAATTACTTACTTCCACCATAAGAGCCACCAAAAACCACAACAGGTGATGAATCAGAAGAAAGATTTTGCTTCAAGCTCCTTATGAGAACAGCATAATCAGCTAGTGCTTGTTGTGAATTCAAGTATCCCAAAGTCTTTGCTGACTTGTAAGAATTATTTCCAAATGGCATTGAATCTCCATAAAACCTATGCTAAAATATTCCAATACGAAAAAAAATAAAAAAATTATCAATTTCATCCCACTAAAAAGATAAAATGGAAAAGAGTTCGAAATACGAAATATCTTAATTTTATCCCCTACTACGATTTAGGTAAATCTATGTTCTTGTTTCATATTTGTACAAAATTCTATAGTGTTTGGAGACCGTGACAAAAATATTTACCAAAAAAATTCATCATTTACTATATAAACGTAAAAAAAGGTCTTATATATACAACTTGATTTCTAACGAAGGAGATTCATATGAACCTTCTTTCCGCCCCTTTAGCTCTGCCCCTGGTTGGAGATCTTCGATAACATAAAAGATAATTTTTTAAAGCATAATATAAAGTAAATGAATATTTTGAACCTTATTCAAAGTATTTTAACTCGTGAAATCTATTGGTTAGATTAATTCATTAAACAAAAAATAGGTAAATATAAGACCTAATAAGGGTATGAACGACCCCCTAAAAAGTGATTAAGTGTAATAATAAAAGCATTTTCAAGATTAATTTGCACATACTTCGATGAAGACCAGGAGTGCATTGAACTTTGGAGCAATATCAATCATGAATCCGGTGTTTACAGCAAACCAATCAATATTCCCTTCATTACCAGTGTATACAAAGATGGGCCCTCCTCCTTCTTTATGCCAATATTGATCATTTATGAGATACTTTTGATAAAATACTTTAGAACTCCTTGGTAGAAAAGTGAAATGATCAAGAATTTGAGGGAAATAATGAGTTTTAAAGGGTATTTTTGTCTTTTCATCATTTTTCTTTACTAGTAATGAAGATTGGTATGTTCCTGGAAGATAAATTGACTTAATTTCTGAAGCTTCAACAGAAATTATGAACAATATAATCAAGAAAATGTAAGAAGAAAAAGAAGCCATAGATTTTATTTTTTTCCTTAGGTTCTTGATGAAGATGATAATGATTTATTTATTGATCACCTTGTGACT
This sequence comes from Solanum chiquidenum, assembly GCA_029582725.1. Taxonomy (NCBI): domain Eukaryota; kingdom Viridiplantae; phylum Streptophyta; class Magnoliopsida; order Solanales; family Solanaceae; genus Solanum; species Solanum chiquidenum. The sequence continues at coordinate 5,721 of JAJOOS010017253.1, read as the reverse complement.
TATGTCTTTTTCTTAGGCTAACTTTTTATGATGTGTATACTGAAAAAGCTGTTACATAAAGTTTGTGGTATTTTTTGGATGATTATGAATCATTTTAAGGCTTTTTATATCACTTTAGTTTGTTATATACATGAAGAAGGATAAGGGGCATGTATGGTATCATTTGCTTTGGGGTATTAATTAAATCGGATTCATATTATTGTTTTCGATTTTTAAAATCTTATTAATCTAGATTTTTGATGAATAAGCCTGTTAAAAAACATAAAATCTCTCGACTAAAAAGGTTTTTATTTTTCTATAGTTTTAAATTTAAAGCATCTGATTAAGTAACGAAAGAATTTTAATCACCATATTACACCTTTTGGTAAGTAAATATGTATGATTTTGCTTAAGCAAAGGTTGATCTTCTATCATCTTGACTTATAAATGAGTACTTTGAATCCAAGTTCATGATGGTAATTAGGATTGTCCTAAATTAATATCCACATTATATTATTTTCAAACAGTATTAACCTATTATATATATATATATATATAAAAATATATTTTTTTGGAAAATTATTGTATATGGCTCACATACATATAAAATTGTGATGACACCCTTTACCAAAGGGGTCAATGACATTAATTAGTATGTCATATTTGTAGCACAAAAGACAAAAAAAATGATAATTTTGAAGAGTATTATGGGTCCTAGGCCTTTTGTATTATTATAAAATTTTAGCCTCTTGAATTGATTTAAACTATGAAAATGACTTACAATCAAATAGTCAAAGATTCCATAATTAAACCTAAAATAATTGCTCAAAATTTATGCTTTTTCAGGCTCTAATTTTCAGTTTAGACCTTTTTAGGGTACAATTAACATAATGACAAGAAAATTAAGGGGTTATGACATTTGTGAATAAAATAATTCATTGGTCTTAACACCCATTGACACTATTTATCAACATGTCAAATAGGACATTTTATCCACAAACACACATAACAATGTCACAATCTATTTTTAAAATATGATATAATGATGTGTCATGCATAATTATTTTAGGCTAGTTTGGCTGCATGCATAAAATGGTATATATATAATTTACCTAGAATTCAATTTTAGTTATGCAAAATGCAAATAATGTTTGTCTAAATTAGGCAAAAATTTATATATCATGAAATAAAGATGAGATAAGAATACATGAATTAATATTATATGTATTAAAACAATTAAGACTACTAATAATCCTTTGCAACTCTTTATAATGTAAGTATTAGGGAAGTCAGGATCCTGCTATATGTTAATTTATTTAAATTGATATCCTATAGGCTATAAAAGTTATCTTTTAAAATTAATTATAGCATCTGAGAGCTTCTTGTTAAGAATGAAAAAGTACTGATCATTACATCACAACTCCCCTCATTGGTGATTGAAACTTCAAAGGCATCACAAACTACAATCAAACCTCTTCATAGCGAAGTCGTTTGTTTAGATATTTTTTGGTTGCTATAGAGAAAAGTTATTATAGAGAACATATAATATAACATAAGATGAAAAATAGGTTCCAAAGAAAATGTGAACATTACATTGAAATATCGTTAGAGAGGATGATCGTTATAGAAATGTCTGTAATATTATAGTTTGGTATCTTTCATAATTTTGGCGCTTTGGCCCAGAAGCTGATGATATCTAGTTGGGCCTCTGACCAGCCCAAGCCCGCTAAGAATGGGCTCGGAAGGTAGAGATCGGATTGTCCTTTCTCAGCCCACTTTTAAATCATTTCTCTATTATTAGCACATAAAAATAAAATAAAATAGACTAAATTTGTAAAAAGTTATATTTCATCTAATTATTTTAGTAGGCGTTTGATTAAGGTTTGGTTAAAATTTAAAAGAGAAAAAAATTGAAGTCGAAACAAAAAAAAAACTATCTAGAGATAGAGGTGTCAATTTGTATATGTCAATATTGTTAAATTTGCTTCTATACTATTTGAAATTGCTCAATTACATTTATATCTTATGTTAATTCATATATTTGCGTTATAATAAAGTATCTTATATTTTTTCTTGGGTGGAATTTCTTGAATTCGAACAAATCATCGTACCATTATCAACGTGAAGTGTGTCTCAACATGCAAAATACTTTGAGAGAAAAATTACCGATTTATTTTCTTAACAACTTCTTAAATTTGCTTAATGCATTTCATTTAGACACTTGATTATGACTTAATTTGATTAGAAACTTAAATACATGACAAAAAGTTCTTTATCATCTTTGATTCAAACTTATGTCCTTGTGTTCTTAAGTGCATGTTAAATAAATTAAAGTTAACACGTATGGATGAGACAGTTCCCACTTGAAGCATTCTTCAAGTCTAGCTTTGAGACATTTACTGCAACCGGAACCTTCATTCCTTATTGTTGCAATTCCATGCTAGCAAGTTAGTTTCATGTCGACTTGCGGAACAATCACATCAATATACACGAAAATCTAAATTGGAACTGGAACTTGATAACGAACCATGTACAAATGCTTTTTCGAAATCTAAATCGTTACATATATTAAATTATTCAATTAACACATACTATAATTCAAGTGTTTAATAAATATAATCAATTTTAAATAGTAAATGGGTAAATTTTAATCCTCTCCTTTTTTGCATAATTTCAATTGACCAATATTGTAACCCATTCCCTTTTTTCCTTTTTCTTATTCTTATTCCTTCTCCATTAAAATAATTAATAGCAATAAAATAAAATAAATAGTGAAAAAAATCAACACATCGCGTAATCTCAAGAAGGATCAATTCCATTCCTTTGAAGGCGGCCATAGAAGAAAGAAGAAAAGTTCTCTGAAATTTATTTTGGTGTTTTTGGATAATTATTTCATTTTTTTTTGAAAAATAATTCAAGAAGTTTCAGAGGTTTAGAGAGAAAAACAGAGATGAAGATCACAGCTTTGATGGTGTTGAAATGCAATCCAGAAGGTTCGGATCCTGTGATCTTAGCAAATGCTTCTGATGTTAACCATTTTGGGTATTTTCAGAGATCTAGCGTTAAGGAATTTATCGTTTTTGTGGGTCGAACTGTTGCTAAAAGGAACCCACCTGGACAACGACAATCTGTTCAGCATGAAGGTTTGATTTTTCCAACACCCTTTTGGAATTTTTGGTTGATTTGTTTGTGGGGTTGTGTTATCTTGGTTTGGGGAGTCGAATATGTTGTTTGGTTTTTGGTGGAATTGCAGATGCGGTATTGATTGATGATTTTTTGTTCATAAATGGGTGTTTGGGTTTGTGATATTATGTAGGTTGCAGCTCAATTTGCTGTTTCTTTTTGGTAAATTGTATAGATGGATGAGTAATGTTGCAAAGTTAGACAAAAACAGTACTTTGTGGACAATTGAATATAGTTAGCTGGTACCTGTGGCGGGTGGGAGGTGGCAGGTACCTGTAGTCGAGGTGCGCGCAAGTGGGCATATACACCGCCGGGTTATAAAAGAAAAAGTTGCAAAGTTGCAGCTGTTGGTCCTATAGGTGCTGCTGATGCTTTGAGACTTGAATTTTGTGATTTTCTGTTTTCATTTCTCTTTTTTTTTGTTTGCTTGTTTTGGGGATGGTTTTGCACAAAAGTTTATCAATAACCTCCAGGTACACGCTACCCTACCCAGAAGCCACTTTTTTGAACTACACGGGGTATGTTGTCCTTGTACAAAAGTAGAAGGATGAAGTGCTGACTAGCTTAGTTGGGAAAATTGTTGTGTGAACTAATTGATCTTTTTCAGTTATATTTCTTGAAGTCTTCACATGCTTACATGAATTATGTTAATCGGTGTTCTTGATATTTATCAACTAGTGTAGGATATAAAAATTTGGTGGATTGGTTCTCAATCACAGCCTCTAGCACAAAGTAGTGATTTTTAAGTCGCAATTGATCTATATACCGACCCAATGGTATACTCCTCGATTGTTTTTTGGTCACACATACACCAGGTTTGACATGTTTTTTTTTTTACCTTAGAATACAAGGTGCATTCATACAATCGAAATGGTTTATGTGCTTTGGGCTTCATGGATGATCACTATCCAGTTCGAAGTGCATTTTCACTGCTCAACCAGGTATAGGCTTTTTATTTTAGATATTCAGCTTTGAGAGGAGAAACTCTATATATGGAGAAATCAAACTATGGATCTGCATCTGATTTTTCCAGGTTCTGGATGAGTATCTGAAGAATTTTGGTGAGTCATGGAAAACGGTTCAAAGTGACAATGCTCAACCATGGCCTTATCTGAATGAAGCTCTAGCCAAATTTCAGGTTTTCCTTTTGTTTTTGTTTGCTGGGAGATGATGGATATTCCTTTTCAATCAAATTCTTCCCACCTTCATTTTAAAACAATTGATGGTTGAGCTAAAGTCCTGTCATGTTGACCCCTACAGGATCCTGCTGAGGCCGATAAGCTGTTCAAAATTCAACGAGAGTTGGATGAAACAAAAATTATTCTCGTAAGTATTGTGTTATTCTCATGATTGCCTGCTTAATGTTATCTTTTTAAGCTCTTTATTCGAAGATGATAGTAAGCAGCTTGCATTTGGATAATGATTGGTTGATTATTGAGGACTGAATTCCAGAAGACCTGGACAGAATACTGATTCTTCATTTCTTTGGTTAATGATCTTTATCCCATGATGGTTATATATGGACATGTAACTCCTAGCCACTGCCAGCCAATTTCCTGTAGAGCTTCTGCTCGTGCATTGAATTTCCAAGGAAGTTGCTAATTAATTTTGTATTGCTTTTAACAAGTTGAAATCATTTGTATGCTGGAGTCTACCACATTAGTTTGACCGTTTGAGGGTATGTCTGTGTGGTGTGGGGTTTGATTCATCCCACACATAAGCTAACTCTTTGAGATGGAGTTAGGCCCAAGGTCTGTTTTCTGAAGATCCATTTTGCTTAACATGGTATCAGAGTCCGACCATTTTTGTTGTTGTATTGGCCCTCATGTTATGTTTTTCATGTTTCATATGTCCAATTGGGGTGTTCTGTATCCACATTGGTTGAGAGAATGGGTTGTAGTCTCTTTATGTGATTTTTGGGGAACCCTCATCTCATAAGCTAACTTTTGGGATTAAGTTAGGTGCAAGGTCCATTTTCTTAACAGACGCAGGAGTTTAGTTTTGTATGCTTCATTCTCATGCTCTATCTCACAACATTTTGGCATGGTGAAAGACTATATGCCTCTCTAATTTATCATATAACCTGCTTTTGGAGCACTAGACTATATCCATATTGTATATTGTACACTAAAATGGTTATCGTGTTCGAATGGTTGTGGAGCCATTAATTATTGTACTCATCTCTGGTCTGTGACTCAATGGTTGTTTACGCTATTTGTAGTACAAAATAGATGTGATATTTTACTCTTGAATTTCCTTTTCACTTGGTTGTTTCTGATTTGAGGTCATCTGGTATACGATAGCCTATTAGAGAATGAAGCCGATGCAGTTTTTCTCCAATTTCTTTGCCTATACACTGTGTTTGGTTAGATTTGAAAGAATAATCGAGCTGAGCTTTGTTATTTCTATTGTTTGCTACCTTTTTTTATTACCGAGAAATCCCAAGTGCCACTGGTCCACGGTTCAAATTTGGTGAATAACGATAGATTTGAGAAATAAAAGTGGAGTTTGTTTCTCTGTCTACTTCTTAGCCCCTCCCAACTTGGGCATGAAGAAGGA
>JAJOOS010017252.1:0-20863 GCA_029582725.1 Solanum chiquidenum | reverse complement strand
ATATATATATATATATATATATATATATATATATATATATATATGTCACGAATATATTATCAAGCTTATAACAAGATCTTCTAACTTCAAAATATATTATTTTATAATGTTCTGAATTCTTCTTTTTTAAAAAAAAAAAAAACACAACAAATTTGAAAATATGTGGATATATATGAATCATTTGAAATTTATCATTTTAAAAATAAAGTTTATATTCAGTAATATGGAATAATCATTTTCATGTTGTCCTTACACTAAATTAAAATCTAATAACTATAAAAAATGGGAACATTAATTAAAAGTCCTATTTATTTATGTAAGTATAAGATTTATTAGAAATTCAGCTTTTGCAAATTAATTCTTTAGTTATAACATTATAAATTCTCATAGTTATTATTAATTATTGCAAACGTTATTCACACTCTTTTACATTCTTTAGTTATAATATTATGAATTCTCATAGTTTTTACATTAATTATATCTATCTTTCATCTTTTCTTATATTAACCTTTGACCAATAAATAAAAATTAATATACAAAAACAGTTCTAAAAAAATATATCTAAAAAATTCAACATGGAATTCACCAACAAAGCACATCTACACAACAAATATCATCTATAAGGTAATATTAGTAAGATACGACTAATTACATGATTGAGCCTCAACAAATTGAAATAAATATATACTTTATTGTATTTAACTAATAAAATATTGCATTGACCATCTTCATAGGTTCGGGTGAATAAGAATATAAATGACGATCCACATTACATTCACAAAAAAATCGACAATATTATTTTGTGCAAAACATATTATTCAAATCTTCTCTTAAATAAGCAATACTATTTACTATAGCATATATTTTCTGAATTGGTCTTCACGTGCAACGCACGTGTCGAAAAACTAGTCTATTTATAATTATTTATTTGATACATAACTTATCTATATTTTGTTATGTATCAGACGAAGGAACAATGTATCCGCAAGTTTTGAAAAATTCAAGATTGTAGTATTTTGATAAACTTTCGAGATAGAATAAACTTAGCGTCCAAATTATTGTGGTTTATGTACTTTATACTAAAAAAAATTGATGTGTTAGCTGGCAATGTTTCAAAGGAGTGTCCACTGTGATTGTTGACTAGGGATGACACAAATATGAAAAATGTCCAATTAAGCAAAGCTAACTTTGAAGGTCCAGTAGAAATAAGCCCAATAACAGGCCCAAATCGATAAACTTGTAAAAACAAAAACAAAATTGTATTAATTTAGTTTGGTTTTTGGTTCACCTAAAAAATTGAAAATGGACCAAGCCTACAAATATTTACTAATAGAGATAAAATAAAGTTTAGGTTGTATCCAAATTAGAAGTTAAGGTCTATGTTGTAGAGAGATTCGAATTTAGTACTCAATCAGAACTACAACTTTTTTTACATTGTTAGCAGCTATAATTGATGAGCATGATTCATACTGATATATGTTTCAAATAATGGGGGTTATGTATCAACAGTAGGATTTGTACACGAAACATAGTACACAACAAAGTTTATCCCATACAAGTTACTACGAATCAAAGTTTACGTTTTGCTGTCAGTGTTGGTGTGAATGTGAAAATAATGAGTAAGATTTAATGTTACCTAAGATTTTGATTTTGTTACCCCAGTCGATTAGAAGCAGAAGAAGCTAATTTTGATCTTCAAAGTCTACAACTTTATTTCTATTCCTAGATGTAGCTGAAAACAGTCAACATAGTAAAGGGAGTTTGGAAATAGTATTAAACAGAATATACAACTTGTAGAAGATTTTGGATTTAGAGTTGAATGTGATGATAGGGCCTGAAACGCGTACATTGACAAAACCGTCGGAGAAATTCTTACTTTTTAATAGAGCGGAGGCGAACTGATCAACGAGAAAGAGGCCCTACTCACTACAAACGAATACACCACAAGATTGAACTGCACTCATATCTCTCCCGCATCAAGTTGACCCCCCCCCCCGATACAGGTCAACAATCGTGGAAGGCCCAGGATGGTCGCTATAACGTCTTTTTCGGCACGTAACAAGGTCCAACGATGAATTTAATATGGAAGACGGTTATTGTGCCTTAAACGACACGATATAGGCTTTAAAGAGGATTTTCATGAAGGATTGTGGGATAGCCTTCCACTCGGACTTGAGATCCTTCCCCCGGATGCATCAATTACTTTTTGACTCCTGAATATATTTAACTTTCCATCTACTCTGATTTGTTTGCAAATTTATTTGGCATCATATGGTTCATCATCGGTTAGACAGGCTCATATATTTACGTATCTTATCACTTGCTTCCTTGTCAACATCTTCATGTTTGAGAATTCTTTCTCTTTTGTTTGCTTTGTTGACGGAGTCTGATATCAAAGACGACGTTGGTGGACAGAGGAGTATCTAGAGGGGGTGTCGTGGGTTCACGTGAACCCATGCTCCCCTCTCTAAATCATATATAGTAGTGTCATATTTTTAAAAAAAAAATTAAATATAGATGTGTGAACCCATGTTCAAAGTATCATTTAATAATACGATGATGATTAGTTACACTTATTTAAGTGAGGATAGAAATTTAAATCTTATATCTATCTTGTCTTTTCGAGTAACGCCTCTTCAAATGGTTATCAGTTACACTTTTGACGTTTCAACTAATTTTACTTTTTTTTCCCTTTAGGGTATGTTTGGTACGGAGGAGAAAATGTTTTCCAATTTTCTCATGTTTGGTTGGCCTTAAATGTTTGGAAAATGTTTTTCAAATCAACTTATTTTCCTCAAATTTAAGGAAAATGACTTCCCTTCAAAAATTAAGAAAAATATTTTCTAAAACTCTCCTCCAACTTTAAATTACAATTTTTTTTATCTCTATCCCCAAACCAGCCCCTCCCCCAACCAAAAAAAAATCACAACTTAAAATTTTATTTATGAAAAATAGTTCAAATTTTGAAATTTTCGATTCAAAATTTGTTTTAAAAAAATAAATTAAAAATTTCAATTTTTATTTTCTTTAACCCGCCTACCCCAACACCCCTCCCCAACCAGCTCCCAACCCCCACCAAAAGAAATTTAAAGCTTGTTTTTTTAAAAAAAATCAACTTTCATTTTTTTATTTTTTATTTTTGTACCCCTACCCCCCAGCCCCACCCACCCCGGCAAAAAAAAAATTAAGTTTCTTTTTTAAAAAAAATTCCAATTTCCAATTTTTATTTTTTAACCCCACCCCGCCTCTACCCTCGACTCCCCCCACCCAAAAAAAATAATTTAAGTTTGTTTTTAAAAAATATTTTCAACTTCAATTTTTTATTTTTTTTAAGCCCCCCTCCCGGGGCGCGGCCATCCCCCTACCACCACCCCGCAAAAAAAATTAAGTTTGTTTTTTAAAAATAATTCCAATTTCAAAATTTTATATGTTAACCCTACCCTCGAACCACCCTCTACCAGCCCTCCAACCCCCCACTCCAAGAAAATTAAATTAAGTTTGTTCTTGAAAAATATTTTTAAATTTACTTTTCTTTTTTTTTTACCCCACCTCACTCCTACCCTCCCCCGTCAGGCCCCTACCAGCACCTCCCCCCTTCCCCACACCCGCTAAGAAAAAAAATTAAGTTTGGTTTTAAAAATTATTTTCTACCCTCTAGTAAAAATAAAAGATATTTTCTCAAAAATATTTTCATTCATAAAGTAAACACTAAAAAATATTTTCTGGAAAATATTTTCTACTCACCAACCAAACATGAGAAAATAAGTCAAAAATTCACTTGATTTTCAAGAAAATATTTTTCATGGAAAACATTTTTCTTCATACCAAACACCCCCCTAATCTTTCAAACAATTTAAGTGTGTTACATTGAAAATTACTAAAAAATTTAGCACTGTAGATTTTTTATATAATTAAATCAAATGTGTATATCAAAATTTAAAACTAGTAGTATTATATATTTTGAACCTATAGATTTTAAAATTTAATGATTCATATTAAGAACTAAAAAGTCAAATCGATCATATTTATATTTAAGATACATTTTTTTCATAATCGTGCATTCATAAAACTCTTTCCTCACAAGGTTATGTTGGGAAATCCTAATAAATAGACTTCAGGAAAATAAATATATCGCCACTTGGTACGTGTGTGTGGTGGTTACAGTTAATCAGGCAACTGAATAGTGAACTTTCCATGTTTTGCTTAATTTTATTTCCCCTGTGACATAGTTTGCATTCATGTGAAGTTTAAGCAAGACATGGAGACCTGTTAAATTTGTGGGTTTCAATTTTCTTTTATTTTTTTAATGAACTAAAAATGGAAGTATGTCAAGTTGAATGAAAGGAAGTACTTCTTACACTCTGGATGGGAGAAATTCAAATCAAACGCAAATTGAAATGCTTCTGACTTGATTAAGCTAGCGTTTGATCATAGATTTCCAAATATTATTTGGGTGAAATTTCACCATGTGTTTGGCTATAGTATTTGAAAAACATATTTCACTTTTTTAGAAAAAATATGATTTATACTCATAAGTTTTAAAAACTATCAAAACTAATCATAAATTTGTATTACAGGTCAATTGGATCTTCGTTGCAACAAATAACAAGTAGTATCCATGACACTGTAGCAATGTGGTAGTTTGGAGTGAGTGCAACAAGAATCATTCCATACATCGTGAAATAGACAAAACACATGACTTTGTTACCATGAGTCGATTGTTCATCATTTTTATCAATTTATATTCACCGAATATTTCATCATTATTTTGGTGTTCACGTAAAAAATTATGTAATACAACGCAAACAACTACTATAGAGGGTATTTTTGTAAAAGATAAAAGTTTGGTCTAAAATTTCAATTTTTAAAAGATCTCACATAATGAGATTTGGCCCAAATACTAGAAAAAACTAATATTTGTGAATTTGGGATATTTGCCACATAATGACAAATTGTATGGTCAAACACTATTTATCAAATTTTCCTCCAATATTACTTAGGAAATCTATGGCCAAATGGGTCCTAAATTTTAATGAGGATATCCATAAAGAAAGAAAAGATAATGATCAACTACACTTGCAAAAGGAAAATAACAAATTCTGCAGCTGCAGATGGGTATGATGGGTTCCTTTTTTTGCTCCTTATCCTTCTTGCCTACTTATTTTATAGTTGTACCAATATGGATTGTGGTGTAGTGATGAGATTATTTACCTCTTAATCAGAAGTCTTGGATTCGAGCTCTAAGTATGAAGCAAATCATTTCTGGCAGCGCTACTCTCAGAATGGGCCTTGCTGTACAATTCAGATTTAGTCATAGCTCCAATGTGGACACCAGACATCTAAAAAAAACATAACTGGCTTGTAAATTGTGATGTCTCTTATGTGTTGAAACATTTTCATTTTAGAATCTCAAAGGCTGAACCTCACCCTCTATTTGAAACCCTCTGCCAAGCTTTGCTCTAGTCCGTAAAGGTGGAGTCAAGATCTGAAACTTGGTTCACCGTCATTCTAAATAAGTCAGATAGTTGATGTGGTCCCCTCACCGCCCCAAGTAGTTAAGATTTTTCAATACCCATATCTTCCGAAGCGACGATTCAAGTCTGTCATCTGCCTCCTTCTAAACCTGTCCAAAAAACAAGTAGGACTGTTAGCTGAAATATGTGAAGTATGTATAACCATCATGGTAATTTTATAATAGCATCATTTTTAGGCTTAATATGCAGGAGTATGATGCTGGCCAATAAATTAAAGCCCCTTTAATATTCTCATATCTCTATCGTCCAGCATCATCTCTCCTGCGTAGCAAGCCTTTTGATACTTTTCCTATTTTGTTCATTCCTCAATATAAACTCAACTCTCTCTATATTTCTTCTTTCTTATAATTATTAATCAAGAAATATTGGGATGTACAAATTGTCAATGTTGGAACTATTTATCCTTTTTGTCACCTTGTATCTATTGTCTTTTGTGGCGTTTGAACCAGTTTGTAGTAGGGACGGGTAGTACTAGGATAGCTAGGAGAGGAAATTACATGTTTGTCCCGCTTATTCTTTCATACTAGTATACTTGTTATATTACTCCTTTATTTGAATTTGAAATCTCAAGCTCAATTCTAAACCTCTTAAATCACTGAGTTATATTTTAGTCTTGTATTGAGGAGATTTTGACCGAGGGGTTTTTAGGTGAACACTTTAGTGTGTGTCCTCCTTATACTTCAATTATCGTCTTATTTTGTTATAACTATTGTTCAAAATGATTTGTAATGATTTCTATTATTGTTTGTTATAAATAGCTTCTTCACTTCTGTTATTTCCTTTTCCATACTACTTTGACCTTTTCTTTCATTGAGTCGACCGTATATCGAAAACAATCTCTCTCCTCCAAGATAGAAGTAAGGTGTGTTACACTCTACCCTCACAAGACCTCACTTTATGAGATTACGGTGAGTATATTGTTGTTGTTGTTGCGTTTGAACTAGTTTGTGCTTTCCACGAGGTACATGCTACCTCTTACTATCACACATATTGGGTAACTCAATCATCTAAACTTTAAGCAGACATGTAGGTGCATCGACAACTTTAAGTTTTTCATTTTTTTGTAAATCTAGTATTTTTTGACACGGAATATAGATTTATATTATAAAGTTTTATTTAAATTACAATATATAATAGTTATGAACCCATAACTTTAAAAATATATCTAACACCAATCACGAATCCACCTCTGCGGACCGAAAAAATCACATTATTTTTTATTTTATTTTTTTGAAACCTCTGGATAATCTGCAACAGCTATAACTTCCGCCACAACCCATAACTTATGTCCTTCGATGATTCTGTGATGAACATTTTGTGCGCACTGAATAAACCCCTAGTATGTGATATCCTGCAAACTACATCTCTACAATAATGTTTTTTTTTAAAATAACAATTTTCACCTATTTTATTGATAACTCATTCTTGGATGCTTCACGTTCTAAAAATCTTCTCATACAACTTTTTCCCATCTTTTTCTTTGTGTAGATTAAAACAAGAATCCACATTATTTGGTGCATCGTTCCCAACCATATTAAGTCACTATTATAAGGACCAATAATCATCTTCAATCAAACAAAATAGGACAAAGAGAAAAACACACAAAATTGAGGGGAAGAAACAATCATAAAAGGTGGCATTTAATGTTTTCTAGACAACTTGTTTAATGTTTTCTATACAACTTGTTTGAGTTCCATTTGAGTGGCTTAAATTTTATTTTTGTTATAAGCCTCATCTTCTAGATATGGTGATGTCAATACTCCTACGTCATTACTTCCTGAATATAAAGTGGAGATTTGTTTGTGTTTTTTTTTTTTGCTGTTAGGTGAAGTGTCACACCAACAAAATTGATGTTTCAAATCACAAGTGGTACGTATAATTTTATAGACAAGTTTAAGTTTTATACGTAAAATTGTTGGGTTTTAAAGGGTGTGAATGGAAAATGAAAAGTTGTGATTTTTATAAAGAGTTGTGACTTTTATTAAAAAATTGCGACTTTTATGAAGAGTTGCGACTTTTATGAAAAGTTGTGACTTTTATGAAAAATTGTGACTTTTATAAAAGGTTGTGACCTTTTCGAAAGATTGTGACTTTTCCAAAGGTTTGTGACTTTTTCGGTAAGGCACAATAAGAACATTTTCACATTACCCTTTGTTTTCTATAAATTGAGGGATTTTCTCTAATTTTAGTTAAAAATGATTTTTTCTGAACTTCTTCTACTACTACTAAATCTAGTATTCTAAGTGTACTTTACTGCCATTGAGTGGTTCGTTGACACCGTGGTTTTAGATATCGATACACCGGTAAGTAAGATCGTTCTATCCTGGGAGGATATATTTCATTAACCTCGGGTACTTGAGGGGAATAATATTTTCAAAAGAGGTTTCATGTTGCCAATGACACTTTGATAGCATGAGGAAAAAAATGTGGAAAAACTATTTTCAAATACTTGAAAAATATTTTTGAGATCATATTTAAAATGTGAGGGGTTCTATGCTTATGACAAAGATAAAATTAGACTTAATGTCTAATTTAAATTTGGAGCACAAGATATGAAATTCGATGATACTTTTGTATTATGTTAGACCCATAAAATTCTTTCACATTTCACTATTGAAGAAGTGTGTGGGTGATCCAGCATCTGTAGTGCCATTAGATAATGTGGCCGTGAAAGATAGTCTTTCGTATGAGGATGTACCAGTTGAGATTCTTGATCGTCAGGTTAGAAGGTTGAGAAACAAAGAAGTCGCTTTAGTCAAGGTTTTGTGGAGGAGTCAATCAGTAGAGGAAGCTACTTGGGAAGAAGAAGCAGCCATGAAGCCCAAGTATCCTCACCTCTTTCCCTCCGATTCCACTCCAGCTTGAGGTAGTAGTTCTTCTTCAGTTTTTCAGTCATTCATGCGTAGAATCAGTCTTAGTATCATGTTATTTCAGTCTGTACTTGCATTTTCAGCATATTTGCATGTTTTTGGAACTTAGTTCAGTCAGAAATCCGCTTTCAGTGTTTAGTGGTAGGGTTGCAGCTCATCCCCTCCATTTCAGTTAGTTCAGTCTTCATTCGAGGAAGAATGATCCCAAGGGGGAGATTTTGTAACACCTTGAAAACCAAGCCCATAATTTTTTTGCAGAACTTACCTGAAGCAGTGGACCACGGCAGGGTTCACGGACCGTGATATGGACCACGGTCCGTTGACCTGCCCGTGGTGGTGACTTGAACTCCACCAGGCCCAGACATCAAACTACGGGACCCTTCACGGGCCGTGGTCTTGACGACGAGTTGTGGTGGCGTCCGTCAAGATTAGGTAGTAGCCTCCCTTTGGCCATCCCTTAGACCCCCATGCCCAAGTGAAGACCACGGGGACCTTCACGGTCCGTGGTCCTTCACACAGTCCGTGGGAACGTCCGTAGCCCCCTAGACAGTAGCCCAACTTTTCATTGACCTCAGCCCACATGCCCAAGTGAAGACCACGGGGACCTTCACGGTCCGTGGTCCTTCATACGGGCCGTGGGAGGTCCATGAAGATCTAGGCAGTAGCCCCCTCTTGTCAGCCTTAGACTCTGCAACCAAGTGAAGACCACGGGTGCCTTCACGGTCCGTGGTCCTTCACATGATCCATGGTAGGACCCGTGGTCAGCCCGTCTGTATCTTTAAGTCAGGGGTCTTTTGGTCTTTTCCTATTTCGTTGGACCCCTAAACTACGTCATTTTAACCCTAAACTACGTGGTTTTGGTCAGTTTTAGCCTAGAAACATAACTAGAACTTACCTAAGTATGATATTTAATCAAAACTTAGAAAATTAGAAGCGAAAGAGGAGAAAAGATCGAGCAACCCTAGTTCAAGAACACATCAAGTTTCCTCCAGTTCCAACCCTGAAATTAAGGATTTCTCCGTCGAATTCGTCACCAGGCATGTGGGATTTCACTAGTGGGTTCCTTTCGCCCATTAGGTCCCTAGATTTCAGTTAGATTCTTGATTCCCTATTATTAACTAGACCTAGGGTTTCTAGAACTTCAGCAAATTATCATGAATTAGTTATCTATATGTTCTAAATCAGATGATCATGTTATTACTTCATTTCTTGCATGAATTTCAGAACCCTAGCTTGGTATTTCTTTAGTTCTTGAATTACACACGCTATATCAGATATTTTAATATTTCAGATATACATGCCTCAATTTTCGAATGCATTACTTTCAGTATATTAATGTGCATTCTCAGTTCGCATGTCAAGTTTGAGCTATCCAGTATATTACAGAAATTCAGTCATAATGTGTTAATCATTTAATCTATTGGGAGTAGCGTACTACCGAGTTGGACTAGGGTCAATCACCCATATAGTCCCAGAATTACGAGCCACGTAGGTTGTAAGTCCCCTCTGTGGGCATCATTTTAGTGATCACGCCAGCATGCGTCTACACCTTGGCCGGGTGTATTGGGTCCTCTAGATGGGGCATATACATCGGATTCCACATTTAGCTCATGTGATTTTATTATCGGTTATTAGTAGCTCCCACAGTTCAGTCAGACTCCATTGCATTGACAACATTTCTGTATAATCAGTATTCAACATCAACATGTCTAAATTTGGTCATTGCATTCAGTTAGCTCAGTATTTAGTATCTATATCATATTCAAATTATACTCTTGCTCTATTGCTTGTTCAGTTATATGTTTATTTCAGCTTTACTGTATCCTGCGTGCTCAGTACCTTTCAAGTACTGACGCATAATCTGTGCTACATCTTCTTGTGATGTAGGTTCAGATTCTCAGCATCCAGATCATGCTTAGATCGGTTTCCGATCTCTAGTTTAGTAGCATCAGTGGTGAGTCCTCATTCTTTGAGGACAATAGTCATGTTATTTTTCAGTTTTCATTATTTTAGTTTCAGTTTTTCTAGACTTAGCTGGGGCATGTCCCAACACTTCTAGTCAGTTAGAGGCTATTTTCAGACATAGTTAGATTCAACTTAGTATTTGAGGTGGATGTTTCTTTTGTATTAAACTCTCAGATTTGATATTCAGTTTTAGTATATGGGTATTCCCCATCATTTCAAATTTACTTATTATTAGCTTCCGCATCAATTTTATTTCTCTGTTTATCTTTAGTATGCTCATGATTATGCCAGCAGGGTTAGCTTGGGGTCACTTGTGATCCTAGGTCCCGTGTTCGCGTCTCGGGGGTAGCTCGGGGTGTGATAGATGGAAGTGATAAATGTGTTTACATTAAAATCACACGGTCATTGTTTGTTTATACATTAATGGCATGTTGATCATCAATAGAGACACTAATGACATAAATGCTACTAAACATATGTTAGAAAGCAAGTTTGAAATGAAAGATCTTGGAGTTGCTGATGCGATCTTAGGTATAAGAATCCTTAGAACTCCATAATGTTTAGCATTGTCACGGTCTCATTGCATCAAAAAGGTACTTGACTTGTTCAAATATTTGGATTTAAATATTGTCAAGACTCCAATAAATGTGAGCTTTGCATTTCAAATGAGTGAAGGCGAAAGTGACTCACAATTGGATTGTGCTAGAGTGTTGGGAAGTATGATGTATATCAAGAAGTGTACGTGATCATATATAGTATGTGCTATTAGTAAATTGAGTCGGTTCACGAGTAATCCTAATTAAACTCATTGGATGGCAATGAAAAGCGTTTTGGGGTATCTAAAACATACTCAAAATTATGTCTTGCATTATAACAATATCCAGCAGTGTTGAAAGGATATAGTGATGCAAATTGGATCACCGGGATCAAATGAAGTAAAATCCACGAGTGGATATGTATTTACTCTTGGTGGAGGAGTAGTCTCTTGGAAATCTTCCAAAAAGACATGTATCACTAGCTCTACAATGATCTCTAAGCTAAGTGCTCTAGATAAGGCCGGTGAATAAGTTGAAAGACTCCGGAATTTCTTGATAGGTATTTTTTTTTGGTCCAAACCTTTGGCATCAATATGCATACACTTTGATAGTCAAGATGCAATAAGTAAGGCTTGGAGCATGATGCATAACAGAAAGTCTCATCACATAAGAGATAGACATAATACCGTTAGAAAACAATTACTCTCTAGTGGAATTATCACAATTGACTATGTAAAGTCAAAGGATAATGTGTCGGATCCACTTACAAAAAGGCCTAACTAGAGAGAAAGTTGAAAGATCATCTAAGGGAATGGGTTTACGGCTTAGGACAAGTCATCATGGCGGTAACTCTATTTAGTAGACTGGAGATCCCAAAAGCTAGATTCAAGGAGAAAAACAAAGTTGTGACTGACAGTTCAACATTGTCAATCAACTCAATCCATTCTCATGATGAAGACAATGTTTAGGAACGAGGTTAAATTATTAAGGCTTGTTAATGAGTTAATAAAGCTTAAAGTTTTTAATGATTTGCTAAGTTTGGCAGACTTGATCAAATAGTGTATCTATGCAATGACACGGTTAGAAATCACATGTGTGAGTGTGAAGTGTAAGCCGCTTCAAAGAGAATTATTTTCAAAAGCCTATTCTCTATACACTCATGAAACCAGAAGGTGTTCATTGCTGAAATGAACACAACCGTAAGAACCATAAACGGTAAAGGGTTAATTTTGTGACATATGGTTGTCTAGGTATACACCAAAGCTCGACGGTTCAAAGATATCGCATCTACCGATTGACCGAGTATATCCGACATATGTTCACTACGGAAAGTTCAAGGAGAAACCTACTTATCCAGATGCAATTAATTCTTGCTTGTAAAGTACACATACTTGTCCGTTTCTTTGTCTTAGAGTCATTCCCCATTCATGCGGGGATTGTTGGATTTTAAAATGTGTGAATGGAAAATGAAGAGTTGTGACTTTTATGAAGAGTTGTGACTTTTATGAAAAGTTGCAATTTTTATGAAAAGTTGTGACTTTTATGAAATGTTGTGACCTTTTCGAAAGATTGTGACTTTTCCAAAGGTTTGTGACCTTCCGGTAAGGCAAAATAAGAACTTTTTCACACTACCATTTGTTTTCTATAAATTGAGGGATTTCCTCTCATTTTAGTTAAAAACGAATTTTTCTGGACTTATTTTACTACTACTAAATCTAGTATTCTAAGTGTACTTTACTACCGTTGAGTGGTTTGCTAATTCCATAGTTTTAGGTACCAATACACCGGTGAGTAAGATCATTCTATCCTAGGAGGATATATTCCATTAACCTTGGGTACTTGAGGGGATAATTTCCTTAAGGGGACACTGTGCATTCAGTGGGCTCAATTTGTTTTCTTTGAGAAAAATATTTTTATATTGTTTCTAATCTGTTTCTGATTCTATTTTCTTTACTAGTTTTAATTTTCTAGTTTAAAAATACTCTTTAAACTTTGTTGTTTCTTATCAAGTTCTTCAAAGTTTTATTCTAAGTATCTTAGGAATACAAGATGAACAACAAAAATACAATTAAATTACCTAAGAAGTAATTGGATAATAATTGCAAGAGTGTATAAAACATAAGTTACCAACAATGGGGTTTGGTGTGATGGCTAATAATCATCCATTCTTATAATTTGAGAGTGAATAATTTTTTGATTGGGAATGCTTTATCCTTTTATGAGCCTACATAAATCCTAATATGTATAGTGTAACGACAAAATAATATTTTTTTACGAGAGGGCCTATTTTTGTACCCCCTTTTAAAGTAATATCTGGTTCATTTTTATTTATTTTTTTGAGATGTATAGCCACTTTAACTTTAAAGTATTAACATATGATCAGTTATGAATGACGAGTAGAATTTAGAATCAACGTAAAGGGTGTGTTTGGTATGAAGGAAAAAAAAATATTTTCTAATTGTCTCATGTTTGGTTGACTTAAAACTTTTGAAAAATGTTTCAAAATCAACTTATTTTCCTTAAATTTTACGAAAATGACTTCCCTTCAAAAATTAAGGAAAACATTTTCCAAAAATTTCATTCAACCTCGAATTACAAATTTTTTTCTTACCCTACCAATCCCATTCAAAAGAAAAATTAACACCCCCCCCCCAAAAAAAATAATTTAAAAGTTTGTTTTTAAAAAATATTTTCAAATTTTCATATTTTAATTTTTTACCCCACCCTACCCCGACTCCCCTACCAACCACCCCAACCTCCACCCCACCCCCACACACACAAAAGAATTTTTATTTTTTTTACAAAAATACAATAAATTTCAGTTTGAAAGTTATGTCCCGAACAGGGAGTGATTGGATCCCGGATCGGAAGTTGAGGTCGAAATCCCAATTTGAAAGTCGAATTGGGTCTCACATCAATTGTTGGTTGTTCGGGTCGGATCATTATTTGAAAATCGAGTCTCGATTCAAGTGTCGAAGTCAAAACCTTGATTGATCGATTGTGTTCAAGTTCGGATGTCAAGGTCAGGTCTTGGGTCATATATCCGATCACAATTCAAATGTCAGGCTCTGGCCAAAAGTTGTGGTCAGGTCTTGGGTCAGATCTCAAGGTCGAAAATTTAGCATACAACTCTCTATCTTTGAGAGTTTGGAGGACTATTCTGAGATGACTAGCATAATCCTCATCATTCCTTAAATAAATCAGTATATCATCAATGAATACGATAAAAAAATATGTCGAGATATGTCTTAAACACTCTATTCATAAGATCCATGAACGTTGTAAGAGTATTGGTCAAGCCAAAAGATATAACAAGAAACTCGTTATGACCATACCAGGTCCTGAATGTTATTTTCGAGATGTCACTTTTCCTTACTCTCAACTGACGATAACCGGATCTGAGGTCTATCATAAAGAAGCAAGTGGAACCCTGAAGTTGGTCGAAAAGATCATCAATTCTCGGAAGGGGATACTTATTCTTTATAGTGACCTTGTTCAATTGATGGTAATCTGTACACATTCTAAGAGAACCATCTTTCTTCCTCACAAATAAGACCAGAGTGCCCCAAGGTGAGACACCAGGTCTAATAAAACCCTTATCAAGAAGATCTTTCAACTTTTCTTTTAACCCTTTTAACTTAGTTGGAGCCATTATATATGGTGGAATAGAAATAGGTTGAGTGTCTGTAAGGATGTCTATCCCGAAGCCAATTTCTCTCTTAGGAGGGACTCCAGAAAGATCATCTGGAAAGACTTCTGGAACTGACTGAATAGGCGGTGTCTCAACACTAGAGTCATTAATTGGACTAAGTGATAGATGCACCCCTTAGAGACTAACTTTCTAGCCTTAAGATGTGAAATGAAACAACCCTTAGGCACTGCTGAACTACTCCTTCATTCTAAAATAGGCTCATTAGGAAACTGAAACTTTACTACTCGAGTTCTACAATCAACCGAGGCATAACAAGCATTAAGTCAATCCATATCTAGAATAACATCAAAGTCCAACATGTCTAGCTCGACTAAGTCAGCCATGGTGTCCTTGTGATTGACAGAGATGGTACAATCACAATAAAAAATTTCTGCTAGAATAGACTCACCAACCGATGTGGAAACACTGAAGGGATCAAGAAGTCGTTCGAGAAGAATTTTGAACCTCATAGCTATATATGGAGTCACAAAAGATAGACTCGTAACTGGATCAAGTGATGCATATACACCAAAAGTAAAAACTTTGATCATACTCGTGACAACATTTGGTGAATTCTCCTACTCTTGGTGAATGGTTTTAGCATACAAACGGTTTGCTCCTCTGACTATCCCTGAAGTAGCTCCTCTTGGAGCAGCTCTATCTACCGGAGCCACTGAAGAAGATTAGGGTCTATTGCCCCAATTACCATTACCATGTCTGTTCTTAGGGCACTCTCTCATAAAGTGACCCGTCTGACAACACTTGAAGCAGCCACTGGAGCCATCACGACATTCCCCTGGGTGGTTCCTACCACACTTAGCACATGTAAGGGTCCAGTTATCCCTTTGTGCCACACTACCCTTGGACTGAGTAGGTCTAGCTCTGGAATTTTGGGAGTTCTGGTTCCTGAAATCACCTACGTCATTTGGTGCAGGTGCACTAGCTGATGATAGAGCAGGTCCAGGTGAACTTTTCTGAAAAGATGACCAGTTCACATTTTCGGTCTTCTGCTGGCTGGACTCCTGATTTAATGTCTTAGCCCTCTTACTGCGGAACTCTTCTCTGTCTTTCAGCTTATCTTCCTCAACTTGTTGAACATGGATCATAAGCCTGGTTATGTCCATGTCCCTTATCAACATAGTCGATTTACCTTCCTTACTTGAAAAGTGGGATAGCCCAGACACAAACTAGCTCATCGTGCTTCTCATATCATCCACCATCTCCAGAGCATAACGGGACAACTAATGAAATTGAGGTTGTATTTATGCACACTCATGGACTCCTGTTTCAGATTTAGAAATTATCTTACCTTCGCTTCCCTTAGTTTGTGGGGAAAGAAGCGCCCCAAGAAGGAAGCCAACTCAAATGTGGTGTTCCTTCAGCCCTGCTCTTCTTCCATTGGTCGTACAAAATCCTAGAAACACCCTTGATCTGGTATGAAGCTAACTCCACACGTTCCACATCGGCAACACGCATAACCTCAAACACCTTCTGCATTTCCTCCACAAAGTTCTTCGGGTCCTCAGTGATCTTTGATCATATGAACTCCGGGGGTTTCATTCTCAAAAACTCATGAATCCTAGATGTATCAACCACATCTTGACGAACCCCTCTTTGCCGACCAACTTGATTGGCCACAAACTGAGTCAGCATTTGAATATAACTCCTGAACTCACCATTGGTGACATCTCCTTGAGGGGGGTTGCACCTTTGGTGCATTGGGAACCTCCGTATCTTAAGGATTCATATTCCTCCTAGCAGGACGTCCTCGAACATCTCTTTGTGGAGGCATGATCTGAAAAGATACGCGCAAGCAGGAATTAGAAGGAAACTTTTATAGAGTTAAACTCTATCGCACGAAAGAGAGTAAGAATGAACTGATTTTTTTCGTAAATGTCACAGCATTCTGATTATATATATGGCGCGCTTCACACCGATAATTAGGATTCTACTTCCATAGCTTCAAAGACACCCTAAGACTCCTGAACTCTGTGCTCTAATATCAAGTTTGTTACGCCCCGAGCCTACACCCTGGACGTGGGCGGCACTCAATGACCATCGTTGGTCCCCAAACGAACCATTGGCCTGGCTCACTACTCAGCGGAAGACTTACTCAAAAATATAAGAACTGCAATTGAAATGATCAATTCAAAAATCTCAACAATAGATAAACTCAAACATGTTTGGAAATTCTTAATTAAACATAAACAATTGACTACAAGTCTCAAAACATCACAAGGGAAATGATGAAATACTCCTCAATAACTACTGTCTATGAAGCCTCTAAATACTACGATAGATGTTGGGACAAGACTCGCGACATCCTAACAAAACTAAAATATAAATGTGGAACTAGATGAGTCCACATATTGGACTCATTTAGGACTTTATTTTAATAGAAATAGTGTCCTCAAATGCTTATTTTATCTCAATAACTGATGAAAATGCTTAAGTTTCAAGTATTAGAAGTTTTAGTGGAAGCATGGACACTTAGGCGCAAAAAAGGAACAAAAAGGATGAAGAGAGCGAAGAAGCTGGAGCCTGAGCATCGCCAAGCATACTTGGCGAATCGCCAAAGGGACGTACTCCGCCCATTGTTCCAGTACGCAAAGACCTGAAGGAAGTGGATCAAAAGGGGATTAAAGGAGCAGTCGGCGTGTCTCCAAATAGTTCTGCAAAGTAGTACTATGTTTCCCAATGACACAGAGCACGACGATGTCGAGGAATGGTGCAAGACGGCGATGAACTGCACCTAAGAGCGAAATCACCGAGTCGATCAGCGATTTCAACTAATGTCGCCGAATGATCCACTGCAACACAAGTTTTTGAAAACTATAAATACTCGTTGAGAGTTATAGCTTAGTATCAGGTTTATTATTAAATTTTTAGTGTCAATTTTAGAGAATATAATTTTTAGTACTTTTTACTCTCAAGTTTGGAGAGGGTTTTGGAAAACTTGAAGAAAGGAGTTCATCTTCCCCAAGTTGGAAGTGTGTCTTCTCTATTCATCTTCCTTTGCGTAAATCAAAGTTTAATTTCTTATACCCAGTTGATTTCACTATCATTTTAGGTGTATTTTATTATTTCTTTATGTGTGGCTAAAAACCCATTCTTGGGGTGTGATTTAGCAAATATGTGTTGATATTATTGTTGGATCTTGCTTGCTGATAGGTTAGATGTGTTTTAATGGGGATTTCACCTAGTGGTTGTGGTTTAATTTAATGGGTTTGTAGTTGCAAATACAAAGTCACCCATGTATTTTTGGCTTTCCCGAGAGGGAGGTCGCGAAACCAAGACCACTATACTAATGGCCTAAAGAGTGGGTCGACATGAGGTTCAGCCTGAGAGGGTGAGCCCTAGTCCCATATCCTAACACTGCTCGAGAGAGTGAGTGGGGTAAGGCGTAAGCCGGCAAATGGGTGTCCGAGAGGAACGCATTTGAAACGGGGTAAGTTGCTTGAGAGGGAACTTATTTCCATCTAAAGCTTTGCCTAGTCACTATTATCTTGCAAATTTTCTATCGAAAGCATGTACCCAACTATTTATCTCAACTTGTATTGCGGTCACACCCCAAGAACTCTTTCTCATACTTGATTTTCCTGTTATTTTTGCTGTTTTTACTACACCTGTGACAAAAAACCTCAAATTGATATTTGACACTTTTGTGTCCCCCCTTTGATTTACAATGTTTTTAATCGTTAATGTCTTTAGCTACGACTAGTTAGAACTAGATTTTATTTTTCTATTAATTCTCAAAACCGCTCCCTTGGGACACGACCCCAACCCTCAGTTGGGTTACTATATTATCGACGATCGTAGACACTCGAACTGTAATTAGTGTCGTTGGTCACGATAAGCATCAAAATGGCGCCACTGCCAGGGAGTGTTGTTATTTGAGAATTTTTAGATTAGTAGAATTTTTGTTCTTCTTAGTTGTAGTTTTACTAACTTAACTTTTAGTCTTGTTTTGTTGATTGTGTAAACATTTCAGAAAGCATGAGTGTTAACGGCAGTAATGGTAGCCAAGTGGGACACCAAGATGACATCGGTAACCTCAATGATGTCCAAGAGACAAATGTCAATGACCCTCATCTCATGGGAGGTGTTGGAGTCATCCGCTTTCCCCCAGCCGACGGGAATGCAGTGTTCCATATAGCAAGCACTATGTTGCAGCTCTTGCAACTAAAAGGACTCTTCAGCGGATTGGCTCATGAGGATCCCCATGAGCATCTTCAAAACTTCGTAGACATTTTTGGGCCATTCTCTTTCAAGAACATCTCTCAAGAGTCAGTCAGACTGCGATTATTCCCATTTTCTTTGATGGGGGAAGCTTGCAAGTGGTTAGCTGAACTACAATGAAATTCGATCACTTCATGGGAGGAGCTGGTCACCGCATTTAATGTGCAATTTTTCCCTCCCTCGAAGATGATGACTATTCGAGATAGCATCCAAAGCTTCAAGCGTCTGAATAGAGAACCTCTGCACGAAACTTGGCTTCAATTTAAAAAATTGGTGCTACAATGCCCAACCCATGGTCTTCCTGATAAAGTGCTCCTTCAATACTTCTATCAGAGTCTAGAGTCGGTAAACAAGGGTGTTGTTGACCAACTCTCACCTGGAGGTTTAATGCAGCAGTCGTACGCGGTAGCGGCCCATCTCTTAGATGGTATGACAACCATCAACAGGGCATGGTACACTCGTGAGGACCGGGTCTCACCTGCCACCCTCCAACTATCTAAGGAGCAGATTGAAAAGGACAATGAGAGAGACCAAAACATGGCTAAGATTATGACACAACTTGATATTCTATCTAAGAATGTCATGGGGGCTAGTACTCGTGGTGTCAATGATGTGAGGGTTGGGAGCACGAATCCTGAAGAGATAAAGTTTGAAGCGTTGTATAGCGAGGAGGTAAATTTTCTAGCAAACCAAGGTTGTGGTTACCGTTCAAATTACCCAAGGCAGGGTGGTAACCAAGGTTGGGCTAGAGACAAAGGATGGAAAGATAGAGACCGTGAATAAAGGGATCGGAATCCAAATTGGAAATATGGGGAGAAGGATAGATATGTGCCTCCCCACGAGCGACAAAAGCCCAAGGATTCAGAAGGTGGTAGGTCCGAGGATATGCTCTCGCGTATCCTAAACAAAGTTGAAGGGTCAGACAAAATGCCAAAAGGCATGAAAGAAGATGTGTCTACCCTTAACCAAACCTTCATCTCTCATTCAGTTTCAATCAAGCAGCTAGAGACCCAAATGGGTCATATCTCTTCTCATCTAAATCCAAGACAACAAGGGGGTTTGCCTAGTGATACTATGGCTAACCCCAGGAGTGAGGTCTGAAGATTGACTTGCGTCGTGTCATGACATTAACTAAGGCGTTGTTTGGGAGGTAACCCAAAACCCCTTACTTGCTTTTGTTATCTTGATGAAATAATCGTGTGTTATTTTTACAGATTGAGTGAGGAAAGTACTTGAAGAGATGTATGAAGGTGAGCAACATTCCCTCTTGGCGGATCGCCGACAACTTAGGCGTAACTGATCATTCCCGCCATTTGATTCAATATATTTTAAAGGTTGGGTCTGTAAAATTCGACGGAGTTGAATTTCATCGGCGCATCACCAACTTGGTTGGCGATCTCGACGTATATCGCCAATGCAATGCCCACATGAACTGAAAACTCGGTTATATTCGGCGAGTAAATCAGACGTTCAGCGCGTCGCCGGGTGATTGGGAGAGACCGACTAACATCGCCGAATGAGCAGAAACAGGATGGTCATAAGCCACAGGTTTAAAAGTTCTATTTCATTCACTTTCTTTCACTTTGTTCCTTTTACAAACTCACACTTGCACCTAGTAGTTACATTTCTCGCACGCTCAGAGTATTCTAAGTTTCAAATTGTGCACGGATTTGAATCACATTACTGCCTAGCACATCAGTACAATCTAATTAAGCACCAAAGGTTGGTAATCGAGCCCCTCAGTTGTTTTATCAAAACTTGTACTCATATGCATAATGATTGATAATATAAAATCGTTATTGAGTCTCCAAATTTATGGGATTGCATGTGTTACCAATTACGATTCAATAATTACTGAGTAACTGGTAGAATCCCACTAGATCGTGCGTTGATTTGAAATTGTGTTGATCTGGGTGTGTAAAAATTGTTGCGGGTCTTCGATGAATTTGTGCCTTCCGTGCTTAAATTGTGTCTTCGGGGGGGGGGGGGGGGGGGGTTGTGGGGCCAATTTAAAAATTTTAACCAAAG
>JAJOOS010017251.1:0-16075 GCA_029582725.1 Solanum chiquidenum | reverse complement strand
ATATTTTTTAAAAACAAACTTAATTTTTTTTTTGTGGGGGGCTGGTAGGGGGGTGGGTGGGTGGGGAGTCGAGGGTAGTGGTGAAAAAATGAAATTTTGAAATTGAAAATATTTTTTAAAACAAATTTAATTTTTTTTTGAGGGGGTGGGGGGCTGGTAGGGGGTGGGTGGGTTGGGGGTGTCGAGGTAGGGGTGAAAAAAAAGAAATTTTAAAGTTAAAATATTTTTTTAAAATAAATTTCAATTTTTTTTTGGGGTGGACGGGCTGGTAGGGGGTGGATTTGGGGCAGATAGGGTGGGTGGGTGTGTTCGGAAGAGAGTTTTGAAAAATGTTTTCCTTCAGTTTTGAAGGAAATTCATTTTTGTTAAATTTGAGGAAAATGAGTTGATTTAAAAAACATTTTCCAAGACATTTAACCCAATAAAACATGAGAAAATTGGAAAACAAATATTTTCGTCATACCAAACACACCCTACATCTCACCATCTTAAGTTGCAGATTTCACTAGTCTCTAATTGCACCAATCTATCAGTAAAATGTAGACATGGACCTAGCAATAACAAAAACAGTTCAATTTTAACAGTAATAAATACTCACCGTTTTTAATTACTCATCTACATTTGAATTGACACACCTATTAAGAAAATAATTATTGACATAGTGAGTTTACCATTTTACCCCTATTAATTATGAAGTAGATGAATTAAAAACTTAAGATTTTCAAGAAGTTCTACCTTTTTCGAAATAATAAATTGAAGGTATAATAGGAAAATAAAACGGCCCTTTCTTGATTTGTCAAAATGGATAAGTGATTAGGGACAATATTTGTCCACTATACTAAAAATAGATGTCCAACAATACTTGTCCACTTTATGAAATCCATGGATAATTTTGCACTTAGTTCCTAATTTACCCTTATCATTAATTATAGTAATTTCTCTATTACATTTTTCAAGACACTGTATTTATTATATTCAAATGATGATATAGTAAAATTACCCTTCTATTTATAGTTTTTTAAGAAGTGTGCCAAGTCAATAATATTCAACTATTGTTGGATAGAGGGAATAACAAAGAGTGTTAAATTTTTTATTAACATTAATTACTTATAAATTTTAGAAATATTTAAAAAGAATGTTAAAATAGAATTGCCTTGAAATTAATTATACCTATAACCAAATAATGCATCAATTTTATTATGTAATATCTCAGCCTATTCCGCGAACACGACCCTTTTAACTTGTTGCTTCCACTGGAGATATGTATGTATACATATGCAAAGAAATAAAACTAAAATATACATCTAATATCATATATCATAATGTTACATGCATATTTTTTATTTATTACTAATTTAAAAAAAATCTTAGAATTCACTTTGTAGTGCCATATAGCTAGCCACTTGAGTTACCTTGAGAGTGGACAATTCATATTTCAGTATAATAATTAATTATTACTTCTATCACGCAGTTTTTCAGCCACCTGTGCTGCATGCATTAAAAGATTGAGCTTGATTTTGATGTGTCATCCCAATAGCAATTTGAGTTTATAGGTTAAATAAAAAGGAAATTTTCTATTTTTGGTAAAAGGATAACTCATACTCCCTTTGAAGGGTGTGTTTAAAGTAATGATGTGCAAAAAATTTCCCCTCTCAACTATCTTATCTCAAACATTTATTCTTTTGAAGAAGGATATATCTTAACAAAATTATCAATCACATTTGCATAAGCTAACATAATTATCAATCACATTGCTTGAAAAATTATTATTTTTTTATTAAAAAATATTTAGTATTATTTTTATAGATATTTTAATTGAATCAATAAAAATAATAATAATAGTATCTTCATGTAGAATTTTTTTCTATTATTTCAATAAGGATATATTTTCCTTCATGCCTATTTTCCAACGAGCTAATTCGGTGGAACAATCATATTGTATATCATAAATTTTCATTAATTTACAGTAGGAAAAAACTTCTATCTCTAGTAGTGCGTGCTCTGGTTATATACCGAGGGGTCATTTAATACAAAGAATAATATAACAGAGATTTAGTAATGTATAGATTAGTAATACAAAATTTATTTTTTATCATGGGTTTATTTTATTGCTTTCCACTTAAATCTTGTGTTTAGATTAAAACTCAATAAAAAGCTTTTTTTCAATTATATCCTTGAATTATTATGAGATTTTCTATTTTATGTAATTGTGTCAAGGTAGATAACTGCTAGACAATATTATTTTTTGTGCCTTCTAACTAGCTAGGAGAAGAACAATTTTACCGCCATGTTTGCTATTTTCTCGCTTGAATTATTTGATAGCAAATAATTGTCATTTTAATAAAATTGTTCACTCACAAAACATCAATTTTCAATTTAAAACAGATAGATCATCTACTTCTAAAAATAAAAAAGATGGTAAACGATAGTAAGATCGAATAAATTTTTTCTACGTTTGCACATAAAAATTGTAAGTTATAGTTTTAATATGTATGCAATTTTATAAATTGTTCAAAATACAAATAATTAGAAAACCACATATATATCAACAAATAATACATCAATTAAGATAACAAACGTCATGTGGTGATATATTTGTCTTTTCAATTAGTAAATTTTAAACAACTTACATTTCAATATTGTATTTGTATTGGATTTATTTAGCAACAAACAACTCTCTCTAAATAATAAAATTTGAAGGGTAATTTATTTAAATAAATTTTCTAGTAGAAATAATATAAAACATAAAATTTAAAAAATAATAAAATGATTAAAAGGGATTTGAGGGGTATTTTTGTCTTTATATAAATTAATCGCATGGTACTAAATCTTATGTATTACTAATATCACCAAATGAAAGGTATTAGTTATGCATCCTATTATACCATGTAGGGTGTATGACTAATCCACATACACCTAAAATTCCTATCAAACATAGTACTAAATAATACATACAAAATATATAGATTATTTCTCCTAATACTCCCTGCCAAACGACCTCTAAAAGCATTGATATTTTAAGATTATGCACAAATAATAAGAAATGAACTTCCTATAGGTTGATTTTATTGATTTCAGTTACATTGTACTAACTCCATAAGATATGTGTTGATATCATGAAGTAGAGAGGAGGAGCTACATAGATGGTAAGCAGTAGCATACGTGGGATTTTTCGTAAGCAATGTCACTGTAGACATTGAAATTTTGTGGACTCTATAAGACGTGTTCAATTTGAATTGAGACTCTAGAAGGTGTGTTCAGTTTTAATTAGAATTTTTGGAAGCTACTCAACCCTAAATCATAGTTTATGTCTATATAAATGGTACTAAATTCCCTTAAAAGACATCTCAAAATATCTCATAAACTCTTGGGTATTTTTAAAGATTAAGAAGATCTCGAATATTTTGCAAATTGATGGAATATTCATGTAGAGGTCTCTAATCATGGATAAATCTTATGAGAGTAGAATCAAGGGAGGAACAAAATTGTACCTGTAATCTTGATGAATAAAATTATGTTTCTTCATATTTTTTTGTGATTGTAATTTATTTTCTATCACTTTAAAATTTGTTGCAAACAAATTCTGGCACGCCCAGTGGGACAATCTCTACCTCTCATCTCAACTTTTCAAGCATCAAACAACATCGAGATGACTTCCATGAAGAACAACTCTCGATCAACTACCTCTAAGGCCACTAGCTCCAAGTTCTCTACTGAAGTTGAAGGAATTCTTAATGTTACCTTTGGAAGTTTCGGAGCTGTTATGAGAAACAAAGATGCTACGCTAGGACAACAAACATTGCAAGTGTCATCCTCATCAACTCCAGTTTTCGGGTCTTCAACTCCAAAAAGAGCAAGTTCCTCCACAAATTCTTTAGAAGGAGGAAGCAGCATTGCTGAAAAGATCAGGGAGACATTGTCTCTACTTGAGCAATTTGGTTCAAAGAATTCTACCATAAAGGAGAACTATGATTCAACTAATGAAGCATCTCCACATGCATCGCGTAACGTGAGTCCGCTAAAGATTAACTTACGCGACAATCCATGCTACTCTCCTACATCTCCAATGATCATGCAAACAATGGTAACTGTTGCTTCCTCTCTTGAGGAACAACTCGCAAATCTGACAAAGTTCGTTGAAGGATTGACAAAGCATGTACAATACCAAGAGTCTCGAATTGATAAGTTGATGGATAGGATGGAAGAACTTTTAGATGGAGAAGCGAGTCATGCGCCTGGAAAGTGTGTTGAAGTTTAAAAGATCGGAGATCTTGCGAAGAAAGCATCGCTTGTTAATGAGATGCCAATTTCTTCTGAAGGAATGATCCGACTTGATCGCTTGAAAGAGTTTATTGAAGGCACTATCAAAGATAAGTATGAAGTCTCCACCAAGTCTTCTCACATGTATGCCAAGCCATACAGTGAGAGAATTGATAACTTCAAAATGCCTGCTGGTTATCAACCTCCCAAATTTCAATAATTTGAGGGGAAAGGAAATAAAAAGCAACATGTTGCACACTTCGTGGAGACATGTAATAATGTTGGAACCTATGGAAACCATCTCGTCAAACAGTTTGTCTGCTCTCTAAAAGGAAATGCCTTTGATTGGCACACGAATCTCGAACCTAATTCTATTGATAGTTGGGAGAAACTAGAGCACGAATTTCTCAATCGCTTCTATAGCACAAGGCGTACGGTGAGCATGGTAGAACTCACAAATACTCGCCAAAGGAAGGATGAACCGGTTATAGATTTCATAAATTGATGGAGGAACGCGAGCCTAAATTGCAAGGATAGGCTTAGTGAAGCTTCTGCAATCTAAATGTGTATTCAAGGAATGCACTGGGAGCTTCTTTACATCTTATAAGGAATAAAACCAAAATCCTTCGAAGATCTAGCTACTCGCGCTCATGATATGGAGTTAAGCATGTCCTCTGCTGTAAAAGATATGACGTTTGTCTAAGACCCTCGTAAAGGAAGCGACAAGCAGGAACCCAAGAGATGGAGTAAAATTGTGCCTAGAAATGACAATAAAGAATCCATGAATGTTAATGTTTTGCCTGCGAAGATCACTACGAATGAGGGCATGAAGCAAAATGTGAGAACGACTTTCCAAGCACGTTGAAATCAAAAGTCGACACTAAGGGAGATGCAAGGAAAAAAATATCCCTTATTGGATTTTGACGTTTCTGAGATTTGTGATGAGTTGGTCGAGTTAAAACTCATTGACTTGCCAGAGATGAAGTGACCCGATGAAGCTGGAAAAGATGATGACCCAAATTATTGCAAGTATCATAGATTTGTGAGTCATCCTCTCAAAAAATATTTTGTCTTCAAGGATAGAGTGATGCGATTGGTTAACGAAAAGAAATTTTTCCTTGATGATGAGAAGGCTAGTTCTAACCAGATCTCTATCACATTCGGCTCACTCGATCCGATCTAAATATATATCTCTGAAAAGCATGAAGAAGAGTCATTGGAGAAGGAAGTTGATATAGATGGTGACGAAGGCTGGATTCTTGTAACTAGGCGACGACGCAACAAGTCAAGCTTATGAAAAGAATCATCCGAGCAACCGATTAGAGGGAAAATGGTGAAGAAATTGGAGAAGAAGAAATCAATCAAGCGCCCAAAGAGGGCAAAGGTAGAAGTGCATCACTACCAAAAACCCCGATGTCCTGTGACTCTAGAGGAATTCTTACCAAGTTCGTTTGACATAAAGTCTACTAAACACAATGTTGAGGCATCATGTTTCAATGCTGATAAAGCAGAAACAATGAAGGTGCCTCCTACTGACAAAGAAGGAACAACGAGTGAATCCTCACCAAAAGTGTCTCCTAGTGACGATGAAAAGGCAACAAGGGAAATCTCGTCAATGATGTCTCTTTCACCTTCTGAAACACCTATTAAATCTTCTTCCCAAGAAGCACATGCATTTGATACAAAAATCACATTTACAGATAATGATCTTCTATTCAGTGAAACACTACACAATTGTCCTTTGTATATGGCGGGTCACGTGCTAGAGAAGAAGATAAATATAATCTTAATAGATGAAGGATCTGGAGTCAACATTCTGCCTATCCACTCGTTGAAGGAACTCGGCATCACGATTGGAGAACTTAGTGAAAGTCGTCTGTTGATACAAGGATTTCATCAAGGGGGGCAGAGGTCCATAAGCTCTATTAAATTAGAGATCCATATGGAAGATTTGCGATCAAGTGCATGGATGCATGTGATCGACGCAAAGACGTTTTACAATATATTACTTGGCATACCTTGGGTACATGAGAATAGAATTGTCTCATCTTCTTACTATGAATGTTTGAAGTATCTTGAAGGCGGGATTGAAAGGAAGATAGTTGTAGATTATAATCCTTTCACCGAAGTTGAGACACACTTTGCCGATGCGAAATTCTATTTGAAAAGTTATGTTGTTAAAGGGACAAATCTAATGATGTAAAACCAATCATGTCCGATAAGGTCATAAGAAAAAGAATCGATGCGGCTGTCAAAAAGGTAAAAATTGATACTAAAGAACCTTGTCCCATTCTTAATGAAGGGAAAATCATGTCTTCGAAGAAGAAGTTGACTTCTGGACTTCGCTATGTTCCAAAAGTAAAGAAACAAGAAGATCAATCATCTAATCTTCAAGAAAATGCATTGAGAGGGCTAACTCTTCCTATCAGACGGATCGATGCAATAAACTTGCCTTAGAAGCTGCAAGGAAAGTCAATCACTCAAAATTAAGTGCAAGATCTGGCACTCCCTACAAAATGCACAAGAGAAGGTTTTGATCCCAATGCTTACAAGTTATTTGTGAAGGCTGGGTACAACCCTAATGAGCCATCAATGTTAGGGAAACTTCCATGAGAAGATACAACTAAGCAAGCACGTGAAGGCCTAGGCTATATCCAACCGTCGCCAATTCGCATTTCCATAAGAAGGGCAAGAAATAACCGTATAACTTTTGAAGATGATGTCGCACTCCCAACAAAAAGCCTTTTGTCTTTGATCGACTTGGTGAATTAACATCAATAACTTATGTGTTTGAGAGGTTAGGTCCATTGAAGAAAAACAAGAATATGAGAAGTTATTTAAATTTTACAACGCCTGCTTCACATTTGATTCGAAAGGATTTCAAAAGTTTGATTCCTTCTAGAATGAGGCGGCGAGTGGAACTTGTGGTTTCGTGTAAAGAGGAACTCAAGGCAAAGGCTCACACTGTGGTTTACACCAAGGAACGCGAGGAAGATGAAGAAAGTGTAGGCTCCTCAAATCATGTTACAATCCAAAATGAGTACGATTCTTTGCCTCAAATGAAGATTGATGAAGAGTTAGAAGATATTGTCTGGTGTTGTCATATATCTGTCAAGGAAAATGATCCTTTAGAAGATGAAGATGCTGGAGATGCTCCACCGGAACTTGAAGAAGGAGTAAAGACCACAATAGATCCTTTGAAGGAAGCTAACCTTGGCATTGATGAAGACCCAAGGCTAACTTACTTGAGTGCATTTCCAGAAGTTGATGAAGAAATTGCTTATATGAATATACTCAAAGAATATAGGGATGTCTTCGCTTGGAGTTATAAAGAAATGTCTGGATTGAATCCTAAAGTAGCGGTCCATCAGTTGACAGTCAAAAATGGTTCTCATCCTGTTAAGCAAGCTCAAAGGCGTTTTAGGCTAGATTTGGTTCCGTTGATAGAAAATGAAGTCAACAAACTCATTGAGGCAGACTTTATTTGTGAGGTCAAATATCCTACATGGATTTCAAGTATTGTTCCTGTGAGGAAGAAGAATGGTCAAATTCGAGTTTGTGTTGACTTTAGAGATCTCAATAATACATGCCCTAAAGATGAGTTTCCTCTTCCCATTCCGGAGCTAATGATTGATGCCACCACTGGTTATGAGGTGATGCCATTCATGCACGGTTCTTCTGGCTATAATCAAATCTGCATGGCACCAAAGGATGAAGAACTCATCGCATTTCGCACACCTAAGGGTATTTATTGCTAAAAAGTGATACCATTTGGTTTAAAGAATGCTAGTGCCACATATCAAAGGGCTATGCAAAATATATTTGATGACTTGCTCCATAAAAAATGTTGAATGTTATGTTGATGACTTGGTGGTAAAGTCGAGAAAAAGGGGTGATCATTTGAAAGACTTAAGAATGGTGTTTAAGTTGCTCCGAAGATATCAACTAAGGATGAATCCATTGAAATGTGCCTTCAGAGTTACTTCTGGCAAGTTCCTTGTCTTTATTGTGAGACATCGAGGAATTGAAATTGATCAAGCCAAAGTTGATGCAGTATCGAATATGCCTGAGCCTCAAAATATTCATGAGTTAAAAAGTTTCCAAGGAAAGTTAGCCTACTTGAGGAGATTCATCTCAAATCTAGTGGGAAGATGCAAACCATTTGGTCATCTCATGAAGAAAGGTGCTCATTTTAATTGGGATCAAACATGTAACGATGCCTTTAAAAGTATCAAATCGTATCTAGCGAAACCTCCGGTTTTGGCAGCCCCTATACCTGGAAAGCCATTGATACTCTATATTGCGGCACAAGAAAGGTCTGTAGGAGCTCTACTAGCTCAAGAGAATAGTGAAGGCAAAGAAAACACTCTTTATTACTTAAGTAGAACGATGACGCCAAATGAGCTGAACTATTCGCCAATTGAAAAGTTATGCTTGGCACTTGTCTTCTCAATTCAAAAGATGAAGCATTATTTTCAAGCGCATGTTGACCGCCTCATTTCTAGAGAAAATCCTATCAAGTTTGTTATGTCTAAACCTGTACTTAGTGACCGACTAGTAAGATGGTACCTCCAATTCCAACAATTTGAGATTGTGTACATTCTTCAGAAAGCTGTGAAGGGACAAGCATTAGCGAATTTCTTGGCAGACCATCCGATACCCGATGATTGGGATTTAACTGATGATATTCCTGATGAAGATGCGATGTCTATTGAAATTCAACCTACTTGGAAAATGTACTTTGATGGGGTTGCACATCGTGGCGGAGCTTGCGCTGGCGTAGTGTTCATCACTTCGCAAGAAGAGATTCTACCATTCTCCTTTACTTTGAAGCAATGTTGCTCTAATAATATCGCTGAATACCAAGCGTTGATACTTGGACTTGATATGGCCGTCGACATGAAGCAATTACACTTACAAGTCTTTGGTGACTCTCAGTTGGTGATCAACCAACTCTTGGGAAGTTATGAGGTGAAGAAACCTGAATTGCGGCCTTATCGTGACTATGCTCAAAAGTTGATAGGATGGCTTGGAGATGTAACCCTTCAACATGTGCGTATAACGGAAAATAAGAAAGATGATGCATTGACTGCCTTGGCTTCAACGCTAACCCTTCCTGATCAAACACAAGTTACTATTTGTCAAAGATGGATAGTACCACTGCCAAATGAGGAAGAATATATAGAAAATGAGCTTGAGCATCTAGTTGCCATTTCTGAAGCCGTAAAGAAAGATTGGAGACAACCCATTATTGACTACACGTATTATGGGATACTTCCAGAAAATTCAAGGAGAAGGACTGACATTCGTTGTCGTGCAGCTCACTTCCTTTACTACAAGGACACATTATATAGAAGATCATTTGAGGGTGTACTATTACGATGTTTGGGAGAGGAAGAACCAATTCAAGCTCTGCAAGAAGCACACTCAGGAGTATGTGGATCACATCAATCTAGACAGAAACTCCACTTTCACATAAAGAGGATGGGGTATTATTGGCCAACCATGGTAAAGGATTGCTTAGATTATGCTCGGAGGTGCGATATTTATCATTTCATGCAAATTTCATACATCAGCCGCCTGAAGTATTGCACCCAACTATCGCATCTTGACCATTTGACGCTTGGGGATTGGATGTTGTAGGACCACTACCAAAATCTTCTGGTGGACACTTGTACATCTTGGCTGCAATAAATTACTTCTCAAAATGGGTTGAAGCCGTTGCTCTAAAAGAAGTGAAGAAAGAGAATGTTGCAAATTTTATTCGAGTGAATATCATCTATCACTTTGGCATCCCTCGCTACATAATAACGAACAATGGCAAGCCATTTGATAACAAGTTAATGAACAAAATTTGTGATATCTTTGGCTTCAAGTAGCGTAAATCTTCTATGTATCATGCAGTAAAAATGCATGATATAAAAAGGGGAAGAACTTTCTTACTATAAAATTGTCTAAAACATCAATCAAATGCTAAAGAAAACAAAAAAAGGGAGACACAAAGAAAAAGCCTAATCTAAGCGTAACTTGTAGTTGGTCAAATCTTGACGACTAGCCTCCAAGCACTCTCTTTTCTGTTCCAAACGAATTGAATCTTCAAGTGTTAATAAACTCATATTTTCCTACTAGGATATCATCTTCTGTAGCTAAAATATTGGCTTGAATCTCCTCAACATTCTTCTTAGTAGCTTCTAAAACAGCTTCAAGTCCCTCTCGCTCTCCTTGAAAAGTTGCTAGTTTCCGCTTAACCTTCTTTAGTGATTTCTTTTAGAAGAAACATGTTTTACCTTCTCAACCTCTTCTACTTTGAACAATTCGAGACGCTCTTTGGCATTGGAAAGCAACTCCATCTTCTTATCTTCATGCGCCTTGTCAACAAAATTAGAATGTTTTTGATCATAAGAAGTAGCATGATCAAAAAGATAATCTACCAAGCTATTCAATGGTGAAATATCTAATAAATTCATCTCACTCATCTCCTTGAAAATCTCACAAATATCATCTTTGTAAGATGAAATATTGTCTAGAGAAGTTCTGGAAAGTTTTCCACAAATCTCTTCCCAAAGACCCAAGATGTACTTCCTTTTGTGGTTGAACACAACACCTTTTCCTTCGAAGACAGACATAGGTCCATTACTCTTTGGAAGAACTCGGGAAAGCTCATTTAAATTAGGAGTCAACCCTTTTAAAGTTTGGCCACGAGAAGTAGATGATGTCTTTTGCTCTTGCTCGATATTTGAAATTGATTTTGCCTTAGGTATTGATATTGCAGTAGATTCATTGCTAACTTGTGGCCTTTCATGTGGCGATCCTAGTGGATGTCCAACAGCGTTAACCTACAAGTGAAAAGGGTGGGTTAGCAAAGTCATTTTATTCAAAAAAAAAAGAAAAAAAAGAGAGAAAGAAAACCTTGTCACTCTGAATCGTCATTGATCTTGAAGGACTATCGACACTTTGAACTTCTACGACTCTTAAATCAACAAGTTCAGCCCCGGATGGTTCAACCCTTTGCCTCTTCCAACATCGATCCTTGCTAGTTTTGCTTGTTTCTTGAAGGGACCGTTTACTAGAGAAGACAAATTGGGGACATTTCTCTTTATCAGTAGAAGTATGAACTACTTCTTTCTTAGATACCTTAGAGGATTTAAGCTTCTTACTTTGATGTTGGGGAGCAAGTGGTGTCTTGACTTTTGAAAGTGTCTTCTCGATATCTTGACTTTTGTCTTCTAAAAGGGTAACAAATTCTGACCCAGCTTTCTCCACCATAACATCCAAATTATCTTCAAGAACCATTCCATAGGATCTCTCCCACCAAGATGAATATTGGGTAGTATAAAGCTTCTTTGCGGAAGTTACCGCAGGAGGAAATGTCGCTTTAGACATAGTTGCACGTGATACGCAAATGCGCCAATATCTAAGGACTTCATCGAGCAACTCAGCACAAATATCATTTTCTAAATAGCCAGGAATATCTTGATGAAAACCAAATTGGCGACTAAATCGGTGCGAACTATATGGCTCAATGACAAAGGAACCTCCCCTCCTCAATGGAAGATAATTAAAACGAAGGCTCATAAAATAAGCTAGCTCCAACTCTGGTGCTTTTCCATCATCAATATAATAAGTTAGGTGAGGCCTACTAAGCATGGTTGCATTCCATACAATGCTTTCCCCTCGATGAACACACTTTCTTGCCTCATCTTTGTCAAAATACTTTGCAACACCTTCCCCAGAATATACCACCATTCGTGGAAGAGAAGGTCCACTAGTAAGCGGATAGTGTGTCTTGAGATAATAAGCAAGCCAACCATAAACATAGTGGATGGGAAAACAGACTCTTAAATGGTCTAACTGTGAAGAATTTGAAATTTTATTTAAGCCATGATATATGCTTGCTAAGACCAGAACTGCAAGGCTAATCCTTCTACCGCTCGCCATTAAGCTTGCTATCTTGAAAGTTTCAGGCTGAATGAAATTCCCTTCTTTAGAAGGAAATACAAAGGCACATAACCAACATGACAAAAAGGCCGTCAGATAAGTCTCATATTTTTGGTGTTTCGCTCCAAGCTTAGAAAATACCATCTCTTGAGTACTTGACCATGTGTTTATCTCAGTAGGTATCTCACCTGTTGGATTATGAGTAGATGACAGACATCGAGATTTCTTCTGTTTCCTTGGGGGAGCTAGCTCATATTTGAGATCTTTGTTGCACTAAAATTGTATCCATTCATTAAAAGAGACCCACATATTACCATTATTTTTCTCTTTAAGATGATGAAAGGCAGAAAACATACACTCACAAGTTCGGGGAATAAATCTTTCCCTCTTGTCATCAAAACCTGTAAGCTCCGTGGAGTTAGGTATCACTTCTTCGTAAGGGACTCCGCTAATTGGCAAGCCACCAAGAATATGCAAGTCCCAAAGAGATATGGATGTTTCTCCAGTAGAGGTAAGTAATGTATTTGTTTGAGGGCACCAAGCCTCACAAAAGGCTTGTATAATATTGGAGTTTCGATCATAATTAAAAAGAGAAGCAAATACAGCATTAGAAATACAAACATTGTTTAGACTTTGCCCATTTTTGCTTAAGACATCTTCTATCCATTCCCAGTATCCCGGAATGTAGTGATATTCACCTTCAAGCACAATGTTGTCTCCCCAACGTAGTTCCTCTAGAATCATGCGGCGACCTAAATTTGAAAGAGTGCTCGCGATGTTTGTACGTTGAGGATTTGGTTTCTCAAGATACCACGCTTTTGAGGCTTTATTAGATTTGTGATCGTATTCGGATGTCCAACTTCTCATATGAAGCGTGTTCCTTAATTGTGGCCATGGATCAACGTAACATAACGACCAACAAAAGAATCCTGGCCAAAAACTTTGTCTCCACCGTACTACCCTCTATTCCAACGATGAGATATTTGAGTTGAGAAGATGGGCAAGTATAATCCTTGAAGAAAACCATTGTTCAAACTGCAAAAAGAAAAATAGTGTTAATATTTACTTATGATGATGCATGAAAGAAGATAAAACTTGAAAAAAGGGGTAGTTAAGAAGGGGCGAATAATTTAAGCATTAGGGATCTTGAAAAAGCCTCAAGTTAGTGATCTTCAAGGCGGGGACATTAAAAACATCCCTTCACACCTTATGATTAAGTATTCGGGACCTTGTAACACCTTGAGATTAGTAATTATTTCAAAGCGGGGACGTTAAACACATTATTCTAGTAAAGTCTCAAGTTGGTTAAGTATTCGGGACCTTGTAACACCTTGAGAGTAGTATTTTTTTTCAAGGCAGGGACGTTAAATATAGTATTCTAGTAAAGCCTCAAGTTGGTTAAGTATTCGGGACCTTGTAACGCCTTGAGAGTAGTATTTGTTTTCAAGGCGGGGACGTTAAACACATTATTCTGGTAAAGC
Organism: Solanum chiquidenum; assembly: GCA_029582725.1. Lineage (NCBI taxonomy): Eukaryota > Viridiplantae > Streptophyta > Magnoliopsida > Solanales > Solanaceae > Solanum > Solanum chiquidenum. Next base: position 2,396 of record JAJOOS010017251.1, on the reverse strand, counting down.
CTCGAGTTGGTTAAGTATTTGGGACCTTGTAACGCCTTGAGAGTAGTATTTATTTCAAGGCAGGGACGTTAAACACAATATTCTAGTAAAGACTCAAGTCGGTGATCTTCAAGGCAGAGACGTTAAACACATCCCTTCACACCTTATGCTTAAGTATTCGGGACCTTGTAACGCCTTGAGAGTAGTATTTGTTTTTCAAGATGGGAACGTTAAACACAATATTCTAGTAAAGCCTCAAGTTAGTGATCTTCAAGGCGGGGACGTTAAACACATCTCTTCACACCTCAAGATCAAACTCTTGTGTTGTGATAAAGCTCTCTATTGTTTAGCCTCCGCAAAATACAAATATTGTTTATGTTTGTCTATGAAAAGAAAGACACAAAAAAAGAGAGTATAAAATAAATAAATAAATAAAATACCTTAGCACAAGAATCTCTCTGTTGAGAAGATGGATCTCACGATCTCTGAATGTGTTCAGAGAATATGGAGACGTGAGGGCTATTTATATATTTAAAAAATAGGGGGTTTAACTCCTAGTGGAATAAGAATTGAGACTCCAATTAGTATCCAATACAAATTTGAATCCTAATAGAATTCAAAAATATTATTTGTAGAGGGTCGGTGGGAGAATATATATTCCATACTAAGTATGACTCTAAATTCTTTTTTTTTAGATGTTATTAATGACGGTGGAAGAATCCTTATTTTATACCAATTACAACTCTTCTCTTTTCTGCTAAAATTCCTAAGGAAGAATGTTATTATGGCAGTAAAAGTGTTTTTTTTTTTTTTAAAAAATAAACGGATAAAACCCTTTTCCGTGTTACAATTGAGTTGTTAATTGGTAAAACAAGCATCCAATTTTCCATATTGGCTAAGGATGGTTGGAAGTTGGCAGAATATGACATTGAAATGCCATTTCTCCACTCCAATCACGTTGGACTATATACACTAAAAAATAATGGTATATAATTATCGTGTAATTAATACTTCAAGCCTAGTCTTCAAAAGATAAAATATTTGACAAGACTTGAAGCAGGGGGCATTTGTAATCATTTAAAATTTATTAAATATAAATTTATAAAATGATTTGAATTATATTAAATTCATAAATATATTAGTCCAAATAAATGTCATGGATTAATATAATTGGGCTAATTATTTAAGTTCAATAAATATGAATTTAATTGATTTGGGCTACAATAGATGAGCCCAATTTATTAAGCCCAATTTCATCTTATCCTAGAGGCCCATTTTGGTGCCACGTGGGCAAGTGACGTGGCATACCAAGTCAAGCAAGAAGCCAATAAGATCATGACATGTGTCAAAGATGACAAGCCTGCTCCATAAAGCCCATATGTCATGTCACTTAAATTTGATTGGCCGAAGGAAATCCTGTTCCAATCGCAACTCTTCTATCTAAAACTATAAATAGGGATCCTCATAATTCAGAAAAGGGACAGAAAATTCTAAACAAGAAGCTAGAGAAAATCCGTGGTACAAACGCCATTCTCTATAAAGCTACAAGTTTAAGAATTCAAGCATTCAAGTTCAAGAACGATCAAGATCAAGACCATCAGATTCAAGAACAAGCTCGAAGCCCTTGAATTCAAGCAAAAGTCAAGATCAAGATAAAGTTCAAAGTTCAAATTCATTGAAGATTCAAGATCAAGCTTTAAACCCTTGAATTTATATTTGAAAAAGAGAATTAAGAGGAATCATAGAGACTGTAACACTCGCACTTTGAAATAATAAATACGATTGTTGCTATAATTTTTCGTTCTTGATTATTGTTTTCTCGACACAATTTTATTGTCTACAAATTCTGGTATGCCCAGTGGGACCAAATCTGCCCTTCATCTCCTCTCCTAAATCAAGTCTGAAAATCTGAAGCTGCAAAGGTGGAAGAATAAGTACTTCAAGCCTCGTCTTTGAGTTTCATCAGGTCTACACTCCGACAAGCCTTGAAGCAGGGGGCATTTGTAGACTCTACAAGACGTGTTCAATTCGAATTGAGACTCTAGAATGTGTGTTCTGTTTCAATTAAAATTTTTGGAGGCTACTCAACCCTAAATCATAGTTTATGTCTATATAAAGGGTACTAAATTCCCTTAAAAGACATCTTGTCACGACCCAAGCCTAGGGCCTAGACGTGACCGGCAAATGGGGAACCCGAAGGAACCTCAAACAAGCCTCATAGCGTATCATTACACATCCTTGGCCGCGGAAGCAATTAAAATGACCATAAGCGATAAGCATAATCAAGGGGGAAATCGGGACTAAGGGAGCAAGAGATACAAAAAAAAGGAATGATACATAGATACCATAGATGAGTCAAGCTCAAGCATAATACACAACTTGTCCAACACCACCTCTAAACATGAGTACTTAGCGGG
>JAJOOS010017250.1:0-30151 GCA_029582725.1 Solanum chiquidenum | reverse complement strand
TTTTAAATAATTACCAATATTTTCTCTATTACAGATTTATGAAATTATGATCAACTAATAATTTGAAATAATTATAAATTATCTTATTTGATATGTTAAATTGGATCAATAATAAACTATATTATATAATGGTCATTTAAAATATATCTAAACCTCACATTTTGAAGAATAGAGCATAGTTTTGTTGGAAAATAAATATATACAAACTTTAAGAATGTCCTATTTCCCTTTTTGTCTTTCATATTAAAATTTAGAAGCATGTTCATAACATAGATTTTTTTGGGATATTGTTATTATGTCGATGATTTCAATAAGAAAAAGAAATTTCGACAGTGAAACAATATTTACACCGCGAATAAAATAACTTCTTTTGATTTCAAAATGTCAATATCGTGTCACAAGTTCTATTATACTTTTTAGAAAACCAGCTACCTTAATTACATCCTCCTTTTGTTTAACTCAGTGGAAAATAGGCCTATCCCTCTACCCTTCTCAACTTAAATACCAGACCTGACCACTACAAGGCACATTTGAGAGCATTTCACTCTAGCTTTAACCACATTTTCTATCACAACTAAAGCCTGTCTAAGAAAATCTAATTTAGGCATCACATTAGAATCTAAAGATTACACCTTTCACATGTCAATTCTGCATTTCAGGGTTGTTGTACTAGAAATATAGGTGTAAATATCTGACACGGTAAGTATTTCACAAAATCAATTTCCTCAAACCAACATTCAAGAAGGTTAACTAACATCTAACATCTAACATCTCATCTAATTATGCATATAGTACCATATAACTTCCCCTATATAAACCCTGTAAAGCTGATTAAACTCAAATGAACTCAAAACACAACATAACTTCATTCTAAAACAAAGCCATCTAGCAAATTATACAACAATGGCGTCTTTCATCATTTTTTCAATCCTCTTCTTGATCATAGCAATATTGTCCTTATCAAACATCACCACAAGTCATGTTGCTCGTAGCCGCTTGCAATTTCCAAACTTTCCAATGATCCCTTGTTACCCAGCCAACAATGCCACAATTACCCACTATTCCCAATTTATCAACAACAGCCACATTGCCACCATTGGCAAGAATTACATCTTTGCAAACACCTCCAACAACTAATACTGACTATTCCAAATTTACCAACAGAAGCCACCTCAAATACATGCAATATTCCTCTTCCCAACAAGCCATCACTTCCAAAATTTCACAAAAGTCCAACACTTTCACATATATGTTGTCGTTAGTTTTTATGTGAGGTAAAGTATTTCATAATCTGCCTCTAATTTTCTCAGACTTTTTTTAAAGTCTTAAATTCTTATACATGTGCAACACTGATGAGTCCAAGATTTGGGCTCATTTAGGTCTTTGTTTTGATAGTTTTAGTGTCCTCAAATGCCTAATTTATGCTCTACACTGATGTTAAAGCATTGATTTTCAAGTATATGAGCTAAGGAGCAAGGCATGGACATTACTAGGCAAAAGGGAGCAAAACAAGATGAAGAAGTGGAGAAATGGAGATCCAAGTGATCGCCAAGACCACTCAGCGAACTGCCAAGTGGCTCTTCAGCTCGCTTAATGTTCCAGTGTGACAACCCTAGGAGAAGAAACCAAGTCAGCGGCAAAAATGGGCTTTCAGCGAATCACCGATCGATTATGCAATAATTCAAAGGATCACCCAAAGTTACCAAACTTGAGATGCTAAGAACCAATGCAAAATTTTGATGAAAGTGAGCAAGCGATGGATCGCCGAACCACTTCGCGAAGCGCAACTTATCCTGCCGAGTGGACTTTTGTGCAAAAAAGCTGAAAATTATATATTGCTTTTTATAAGGTATTTTGAGGAGTTCTCTCCCAGAATTGTAGTTCCCATTCTTGAATAAAGTTTTTCTCTTAGTTTGTAGCTCTTATTGTAGACTTAAAGGATTTCCAAGCTTAATTTTGAGGATTTGCAAGTGAGTTTCTAAATTTCTTCAATTTGGACCATTGTAAAGACTTGGGAACATTTACCCAGATCATACTGAATGTATTTGGTAATCATCTCTCTATTTTTATGATGTGTGGCTAAAACCCCACTTCTTGGGGTGTGATTATGTTATTATGGATTGAATTAGCTTATGGGTATTGTTAATTACTAATTTAAATGATATATTGAAGCGGGTTTAATATTTGGCTGTGTTTTTATCTATGAATTGTAGTTGCAAATACAGTTTTAATTTTGAGTTCTTAGCGTGCTTGAGAGAGAGGTTTTGGAACCAAAGTTTTTGGTTAATGGTTTGTAGGTATTAAGTTGATATGGGTTCAACTCAAGTGAGTGAATCATAAATGTGATCCTACCCATATTGCTCGATAGAGATGATGTATTAAGGTTGTGGGATGTTCTTATTTGTTAAGCTTGTTGATGTTAGAGAGAAATCACTTGAAATGTGATAGTTGTTCGAGAGAAAACTATCCAACCATAGTCCAGCCTACCCACTGATATTTAGTTGTCTATTAGTAGTTTCAGTTACCCATATAGAGAAATTTGCCAATAGTCAATCACATCTCGAGAATTCCTCTCTATATTGTCATTTTATTTTATTTGATTATGTTGAAACTGATAATTGCAAATCAAAACCCCCTATATGACATTCGTTGTCACGCCTTAGAATTGTTTACATGTCTTTTTCAATAATTTATATTCCTATAGATTTTTAGACCACGTTTGTACTTCACACTTGAATTTGAACATGTACCACTCCCTCTGGGTTTGACCCCAACTCTTCGTTAGGTTTTATACTGCTTAACGATCATTTTCATCTAGAATTGGATGAGGTGCGCTTGAAACGTTAATCAAAATGGAGCCGCTTCCGGGGATTGGTGTTGTTTAAAATTCTTTTATTGAACTTGAATTGTGATCTTTTTTGTTGTAATTGAATCGAGTTACTTTAGGTTTTGATTTTTGTTGCTTGTGTTGAACAGAGGAAGAGATGAGCGTAAACGGGAGTAATGGTAGCCAAGTGGGCCACCAAGACAATATTGGGAACCTTAATGATGTGAATGACCCAATCCAATTGGGTGGAATTGGTACAATACGTCTACCTCTAATTGAAGGGAATGTTATCTTCCATGTCACCAGCACAATGCTATAGCTCCTCCAAATGAAAGGTCTATATGGAGGATTGGCTCACGAAGACCCTCATAAGCATATCCGGAACTTAATGGACATTTTTGGTCTGTTCTCATTCAAGAACGTATCACAAGAATTAGTTAGTCTCATGTTGTTCCCATTTTCTTTAATGGGTGAGGCTAGTAAATGGTTGACTGAGTTACCAAGAGATTCCATCACCTTGTGGGATGAACTTAACACAACATTCTCTGTGAGATTATTTCCCCCATCGATGATGATGACACTTAAGGTTAGTATCCAAGGATTCAAATGCTTGGAAGGTGAACCTATCCATGAGACGTGGCTGATGTTTAAGAAGTTGGAACTTCAATGTCCAACTCACGGGCTGCCAAACCATATATTGCAGCAGTACTTTTATAGGAGCCTTGACTCAGTGAACCTTCGCTGATCAACTTGTTCTCGGAGGTATAATTCAACAACCCTATGAAATAGCGTCTAAACTCTTATATGGAATGACTAAGATAAACAAAGTGTGGTACACTCGTGAAGACCAAGTCTCCCCCCACACATTTAAAATGACAAAAGAGAAGATTGAAAAGGATCACGAGAGAGATCAAAACATGGACAAAATGATGACCCAACTGGATATCTTGGCGAAAAATATGATGGGCTGTGGTATGAAGAGTATGAATGATGTTGGTGTTGGTGGATCAAACCCCGAAGAAGCTCATTTTGAAGCATTTTACAATGAGGAAGTGAACTTCCTAGATAATCAAGGAGGTGGATATCGAGCAAACTATCTAAGGCCGGGTGGAAACCAGGGTAGGAATAGAGATGAGGGATAGACCGACCATGATAAAGATTGGCGTGGTCGTAACTCCACATGGAAAGAAAGAGAGGGTGACAGGGACAGGTACGTCCCACCCCATGAGCGTCAAAAGTCCAAGGAGTTTGAAAATATTCGTATGGAAGACATGCTCTCACGTATTCTCAAAAAAGTTGAATGGTCGAACAAAGTGTTGAAAGAGATGAAGGAGGATGCCTCTTCAATTAATCAGACGGTCACCTCCCATTTTGTGTCAATCAAGCAGTTGGACACCCAAATGGGTCAAATTTCTTCTCATTTAAACCCTAAGGCCAAAAGGGGGCCTGCCAAGTTATACCTTGGCAAACCCGAAGAATGATCCTGGAATCGGTATTTTTGTCATGCCACGACGTTAACTAAGGCTCTTCTTAGGAGGTAACCCATGTTTTTTATGCTTTAGTTTTTGATTTTGAATAACGGGTGTTGATTGTCCATGTTGAAAAGTGAAAAGTGTTGGAACATGGGTATTTTGGCAAACCAAAGTCCAGTCAGCAACACACTGAACATGTCGGTGAGCCCCGATTTGGACCACCGTTGGAACCACCAAGCATGAAGGGGAACTATGTAAAACTCTGTGGGCTACATACTGACTCAGCGACATGATGACTCAGCGACATGCTGACTCAGCGACACGCTGAATAGGTCGGCGAACCCAACTTTGTCCACCGTTTGAACCCCTAAATTGTTGGGAGTCCTGTAAAACTCGAATAGGTAAAATACCACTCAGTGCATCGCCGAGTTATTTAGTAAGCATGACTTACTCTATGAAAGGAGCAGGAACTGAAAGGTTTTAAAGGCGCCAAATGGTTTAAAATTTCAAAATCCTTCATCTTCTCCAATTTTTAACCCCCGTAATCTCACTCCCCACTTTGGATCTTTCATATTTTCTTACTTTTTCCCTTGTATCTTGTGAATTTTTTTCTCGGATTGTGGAATTTTGCCACCTAGATTTACAAATTAAATAAATTCAGCATTAAAGGTTAGTTTTTCTGAACCCCGTACTTTAAATGTGTGGTTGAAATCGAATGCATTTGATAATTTATTGTTGATTTTTGTTGGGTAGCTGATTATAATCATTGTTTAATTGTTGAATTGCCTGTAATGAATTAAAATGAGTGCCTTATTGTGCGTAATTGGTTGATTCTCATGTTCTTGCTTGTTAAAATTGAGTCTAAATCATTGGGTTGTAGTGTAAATGTGTTGGCTCTAGTGGGGTGAAGTCTAAGTAACCCCGAATTGTGCTAAATGACGTAATTGTCCCAGTGATGGAGCGTTTGATGTCATTCTTAAGGACAAAAGTCGTCAAATGACCAATTTTGGCTAAATCAGGGGAAGTTTGAGTACCCCGAGGGCATGGGTAGTATGAGTCTAACCTTAATTTCATAGTATAAGGGTTTAATTTTATTTTTGTGGGATATGAGTTGATTTTGAGAAATGGGGTTGAAAATTGGCACGAAGTGCCAATTGGCTTGCCAAGTCGGGCTCGCCGAGTGGTTCAGCGGTTCACTAGAGTCCCCCCTATCCACTCTTATTTTCTAAAATTAGTTGAGTTTGTTCTTTAAATTTCAGCGAGTTGTATGAGCTCACCGAGTTCACTCGGTGACTCGCCGAAAGGCCTTCTAGATCACCCTTTTGTTCCCCAAACCCCTAAAATATACTGTAACTTTCGGCGATCTACCTCTAGCGCACCGATTAGTGTCAGTGATTTACCGAATAACCCGGACATTGTTGATCGGTCTTGAATGTTTGAAATTTTTGTGCTAGTACTTTCGGCTAGCTCAATCTAGCTCGCCAAAGTAACTCAGCGACTCGCCGAACGGTTTGGCGAAGTCTTTCTACAACATATTTTTTCTCCTTTTCTAGAAATTTTTCTAAGTGTTTCTCTGTAGTTTTCAAGATATGGCTAGAACTAATTTGAATGATAGTGGCATGCCGCCCCAAAAATGGGCACGTGAAGTCATCATTAATGAGGAAGCAGTTCCTTCCAAGGCTCTGGGCAAGACGTTACCTCCAAAGGAAGGAAAGGGAAAAGGCAAAGCGCCCATCATTGAGAAACCAGAGTACAACTTCGATAGTGAGGGAGAGTCCTTTGATTCTTAGGCTTCATTCTCTGAACTTGAGGATAATTAGTTTTTGCAAGCCTAGAGAGCAGAGCTTCACTCCAAGGGTACACAAGATCCGTCTAGGGTCCCAGTGGCTCATACTCCCCCTCCTCCAGCTCTACCACAGACGGTGGCCCCAGCACCACCAGTATAGGTTCCTCATCCTCGACACTCAATCGGTTTAAGACCGAGGGACTGAGGCCCATCTTAGAGGAGAAGAGATTGTCCACAGATGGAGTAGTGGACATGTCACGACCCAGGGGTACCTCCTAGACGTAACACGACATATTTCCCCCGAAGGGGTCGCATACAAGCCCTTAGCATAGTCGTACACATAAAGTCATCAGAATGATGCAGAAAATTTAAAACTTTAACAATAGAAGTCAAACTTCTTTTTCATAAACGAAAATAGGAATCTAAACTTGTCTCAATCACCATCTAGTACAATAGAGAGTACAAATAGGTTCAAAATCCCTTTACATCAATAATAGTCTCAAAAAAGGAAGTACAATAGAAACTAGAAGCAATAACATCTTGTCCTTGAACTTGAGGACTCACCGAGCTTAGGGAATAGTCAACCCAAGCTTTACTTGAAGGAAGTAGAAGTGCATCTCAATGATCATGAGCTTCACTCGTAGTAGATGTAGAATAAATGGGTTAGTGCATAAAGTACTAAGCATGGAAGCATGCATAAAATCCTTGAAATATGATAAAAAGAGACATTTTAGTTGAAAAGCATGCATTTGTCAAGTTGAGAATCATTTGTGCATTTTAATGTAAAATACAAGTCATAGCATCTTCATCACATAAATCCTCATAACATAGAAGAACCATTACCTTAGCAACCCTAAGGTGTACTTGTGCAATGTATGGTTGGCATCCCATACTACCAACCCTACTAAGTACTCCTTTGAAGCCACCTTAGTCATACATATCATCTTTAGACCTCATCATAATCAATAGTCATAGATAAGTAAATAGTCATGCACATTACTTAAACATAAGGAAAGTCATTCATTGGCAACAATCCATTTAACATACATGTATACATTCATGTTTTACCATAGCATAAGGAACAATCCCATAATCCCTTTCAGAATCTACTTGTGCAATGTAGAAGTTAAGTCACATACCCCCAATCCTACTAAGTATAACTCATCAAGAAGTCATAAGTATAGTTCCTATCATATTCATTATCTTGTCATGTAGGGAAAATAACATTAACTGACAAAGACCATGTGAGCTACATGGAATCCGGTGTCGTATAACCCCACACCGAAAGAAGGTGTCCTACTTGCCTAAGGTAGAACTAAATGTATATATATTAGGTGGATCCACTAGCTAAAGACCTATGTGGGCACATAGTTATGGTATAGGGAGATTGCTTCTAGACACCCGACCTAGTGTATTGATGGGAGAGTTTCCATCTCATGAGATCATTTGTAGAAGTCCCGGCCTATTGTATTGACAGGAAGGCCTCTACCTCACTTTCCATATCCACTCGGTACTAAGCATTATTTCCCAAATTATACATAGTTAGTCTTGAATTGCATTTACATGTGTCAAGGAATAATTTATCCTTCATTCAATACAACTCATAAAATAGCTCATAGATTCATTTAGGCTAGAACTAACTTTCAACCTTAGAATCATCATTAACATGTGAGTAAACCTTTCACATTATATTCATAGTGTTTTTATGAGAATAGACTTTCAATCAACACAACTTCATTATTATCATCCTAGACAATTCATACATAATCAAGTGTAAAGGTAAGGGAGGGATGACCTTTCAACAATACCTCAATTTACACAATAGTCATAAGATCTTAACTTTCTAAGTGAATCATAAGTTCATACATAACCTTCATCAACATGTACAAACCCTAGCAATTTACCCCCTCAAGGGTCATGAATCCTGTCTCACAATTAAAACTATAAATACTACACTAGGTATGAATAAAAAAAGATTCAACAACTAAAATATCATAGACACAATTCACAATATTCATATTGCATCAATACACCCATCACAATTCCTGAAATTAGGGTCATGGGGTAATTCATGGGTTCATGGAGAATTTTACTATAAAAATAACCATTAAACATCATATCATCTATAATCTAAGACAATTAACTCAATGAAATTGTTTTTAGGAAGAACCCATGGCTAGATTAAAACCCTAGTTTTAGAAGCATCTACTAATTCGAAATTAAAGAGTTGAAGGGCTTCATGGAGAAAAGAGTTCCATGAATCAAGTCTCCCATACCTTGATTGATGTTTTCCTCACTAAATTGTAGAATAAAGGCTTGTTCTTGAACCCCTAGCTTGACCTTGACCCTGTTTGTAACGACCCGTAAAATGAATAAGTGAAACTAGAGCCTAACTTGTGTGTCTTTGAGTTGCCATGAGGTTTAAGGTGTTTAATGTTGTTCTGAGATTTGGTGGAGGGGTTTATGGGTTAAATGTCAAGGTAAAACTCCCCAAGGAACACCCTAAGGATTCTTGATGAGGACCCTAAACCTAACCCCCAAGACCCCTTGACCAACAAGCTACCCAAGTTTAGGTGAACCACGGAAGGGGACCACGCCCCGAAGACCAGACCATGACTCATGGTCTTGCTCCATAGGTCAAGCCCCCTTTTTACAAGCTGCATCCCCAGACCACGGACCGACATGACGGTCCATGAGTGGACTCACGGTCTGTGAGTCTAGGGCATGGTTTGCACCTATGTGCTGCAATTTTCGGCCAAGTTGAAGGGTGGGTTAGTAAATTCCTCCATTGGTTCGTTTAGTTCATGGATGGTTTTTATTGGTTAATTAATATATTTTAAGAGTTTTAAAAGTATTAAAACACCTTTCCAAAGTCATTCTTCCAAATCACTCAAATTAGAAACCCACCTCTCCCAAAAGTTCTCTCTAGAAACATCCATTGGAGGTGAAGATTTTAAGCTTCCAAGGTCAAATATTCAAGTTTCTCAAGAAGATTTAGTGGATTTATTCTTTAAAATGTATGGTGGTCTTCATCCTCGACTTATTATCTTTCAAGGAGTCAACTTTAAAGTGATTTCAAATCTTCAAAGTTTACCCCAAAATCCTAACTTTCAATCTATGCATGGAATTGATTCTAAACGATTTATAAAGGCATTATTGCATTGAATTGTGAATTAATTTTGGATTGAAAGGTGATTTAAGATGATTTCTTCCTAGAACCCATGTTTTACCCCAAATTCCTAAGTTGTGATTTGAAATTGGGATTTGATTGATTATGATGGAATGTGAATTATTAATGTTTATATGGATATAGATTGTTGAAATTATGCTATTACTCTTGCCTAATTGTATTGATCCACTTGAAAGGTGGAGGTGTTTAATTACAATGTATAATGTGAAGGATATGCATATGATTTCAATGATAGAATGATAATCTTATATAGAATGTAAATGTGTTGTGATTGAAAGAATATTCTCACTTAACAGTCATGAATGTGGATGATGGAATTTGAAGGGTTCTATAATGTAATGTTGTCTATCGTGAATTGGTAGGCTTGTGCATCCTATTCTTGTATGAATGAATGTAAAAGTGAATGTGTATCTTGAATTGGTAGGCTAAGGCATCATTTTCTTATATTGATAAATGTGATCATGAATGGAGTATCTTGAATTGGTAGGCTTAGGCACCCTCTTCTTGAATGAATGAAAGTATTGTTAAATCTTGAGTTGGTAGGCTTAGGTATCCTCTCTTGTATAATGAATGTGTCTTGACTTGATGTATATTAATCAATAGTCCTATGGTATTCCTTTCATAAATGAATGATGAAGTATTCTAGGCTATGATATGAACCTATAGACCTAGTGCTGGTAGCCCTTCATGATGAGTCTAGAAACTAATGTGATGTTAAACCTTGAATCGGTAGACCTAGTGTTGGTGGACCTTTCATGTGTGAAATGATGACCTTGTATAGGTAGACCCTATGTTTATGGCACCCTTATTGGAAATTCAATTAGCTATCCCTAATGTACCTTGAATCGATAGACCTAATGGGGTGACTCTTTTATGTGTAAAGTACTTTGGGTCGGTAGACCTAATGTTGGTATCCCTATCAAGTACAATGATGTAATGCGATTGAACTACTCTATGGGAATGGAGGCTAAGCACTGAGATGATATGGTTAGATGGAAGTTCTCCCTACGTTAGGTCGGATTTCAATGAACATCTTTCATATTCCATAACTATGTGCCTACATAGGATATAAGCCAGTGGATTCTATCCAAGCTAATGTTACCAGTCTTCCTTAGGCAAGTAGACAACTTTTTACGGTGTGGGTTACACGACACCGGATTCCATGATTTAGCTCTCATGGTTTATGTCGGTTAATGAATATTCCCATTATGTGAGATGTGCATTATGGTTTCTTGATGAGTTCTATGAAATGTGGGTGGTAGTATGGGATGCCATCCATGCATTGCATGAGTAGGCTTTGAGAGGGTCATAGTGAGTTCTCTAAGTCTTAATGGCTAATGTATGAATGTCCTCTTAAGATAAAGTTAATGAGAATGATGATCTAATGTCTAATGAATGAAGGTACTCTAAATGAAGCTATTGATGAATGTTGACTTTTATATATGCTTAAATGTAATGATGCATGCTATACTTGGATTGTATTATGAGTTACTTCATTGTCATGATGTATTGAGTATGAATGTGCCTTGCCTATGGTGACTTCAAATGAGTACTTAGTGTGAGTAGTAGTATGGGATGCTACTTTCACATTACACAAGTATGACTTAGGGGTTGTCTTAGGTGATGGTCCTTAGGTGATGAAATAACTTGTTGAAGGTTTAGGTCTCTTGTGCATGAGTATTGTGTGAAGATGGAAAGGTTGAATGGTAAGTTATCTTTTGGTGACTTTAATGTGGTACCTTAGTGTGGATGGTGGTATGGGACGCTATACATACATTGCACAAGGTGTAGCATGAGGGTTACTTGGAGTGAAGGCTTAATGTGAAGGTAATGGTTTATATGATGATTATGTCTTGAATGTGAGAAATGACTCGTATGTTGGTTGTGTTTGAATATTATGCCTCTTATGTTCATATTCATGAAGAAAATGGCATAAAAGTATGACTTTCAAATAAATGTCCGTTTTAAACATGGTTTTTGCATGGCTTCCATACTTAGTACTTAATTGTGCTAACCCATATTTCTCCATCTTTACCAAAGTGTAGGTTTTGGAGATATTGGTGTTCTATGCTTGATGAATAGGTTTCTAAGGAGCTTGGAGATGAAGACTTGGTAAGTCCTCATAGTTTCGAGGACAATATCCACTATGTTCCCTTTATGTTTTTTAGTTCATGTTAAAGTTTTTGTATGGGCTAAGTCCCAATGTTGTATTCAAAGTATTAGATGGTTTGAGATATAGTATACAGAGTCTAGAAAGTCTTCCGCTTGATTTTTAATGAAAATGTCTTCAATTGTAAAGAAAGTTTTAATTCTTCTCTATTTTTCCTATGTTCTTATATTCAAGAATGCTATGAGGCTTGTATGATACGCCTTTGGGGTCGAGTACACTGTGTCACCTCCGGGGTGTAGACTCGGTTCATGACATTGCTCTTCGATGGAGTCTTAGAGAGAGAATATTTTGAGAGGAAAGTTGGTTGAGTTTTGAGTCTTGTGAGGTGTGAGTTGTTAAGTGGAGTTTAATGACTTAGAAGTATTTGTATAGGTCTAAAATAACTAATAATAATCGTCCCCACTCTTAATTAATTGATTAAGAATTTACAAAACTACCTCACTTGGTCGAGCTCAAGACAACTTTTGCAGAGGGGACCTATGGACCATAGGTTGGGTGACGCCCCGTCCTATAGGTCCGTGGTTTGGGTCTGTAGCCCCTCCTCTTGTCCAAATATTAGGCATCTTCAAGGTGACCTACGACTCCCCCACCTACGGAATGTAGGTGGGGTGACTCCCCTTACTGGCAAGGCGTGGTTCACATCAGAGAGGGGGAGGACAAAGACAAGGATGAGGAGACTAAGTCTCGACCCACGACTCCCACCTATGGGGCGTGGGTCCACCCACAGATCGTAGGTGGTGTTGTCATTTGACAGCTTTTTGGGCCTTCACTTGGGTCCTTCTCAAGGACCCTTGGGGGTCCTTGGGGGTCATGCCTTGACGTGTAGGTCCTAAAACATTAGTACTAACTTAGGGAGGTCATTTTACGACTCTTAGCTTCATGTTAACCCTTTTTAGGACACTAGATTACTTGTTTGGTTCTAGATTAGGTCATTAGATTCCCGGGGTGTTACATTATGTCCCCCTTGGGAACATTCATCCCCGAATGATGATCTAAACACCAAATTAAGTTAGAAACTCTAGACTAACAACCCATTATGCATGAAACATAAAAAAAGCTCAAAACTCACAAATGCACTATTCACATTATGCACTTATTCAAAAGGAGGAAACTTTTACTCCATTTCACAACATGGCCAATGCAATACAAGAAAGTAGGAGCTACATCTACCAACTCAATATGCATGAAACTCGTGAATTCACATAAACATAGGAGGAACTACATTCTCCAACTTATACAAGCTCAACACAACAATATGGAGCCAACATATCATTTCATCAAACATAACTAAGCATATTTATCATTTCACCTCATGAAGTAAAAAATGCAATCATCATACTAAAATGCAAATCAACATGAGGAATATATAATCCATGAAACTCAATTTATACTAAAAATGAATTCTCACAAGAACATGCACAACATAAGGAAATCATGGAAAACTCATGCAATACACGTGACTCCTAAAACACTAAAAACTCAAGAGGAATTACTTACCTCAAGTTTGAATAGGAGTAGAAGGAAAAAGATAAGGATAATAGGACTTCATATCGGCCTCGGCCTCCCATATAGCACCCTCAACTAAGTGATTCCTCCATTAAACCTTAACGAAGGCTACTCCCTTATTTTTCAACCTCTTCACTTGCCGGTCCAAAATCTCAACCGGG
Source organism: Solanum chiquidenum (assembly GCA_029582725.1). Classification (NCBI taxonomy): domain Eukaryota; kingdom Viridiplantae; phylum Streptophyta; class Magnoliopsida; order Solanales; family Solanaceae; genus Solanum; species Solanum chiquidenum. The sequence goes on along the minus strand of JAJOOS010017250.1, from coordinate 17,039 downwards.
ACTTCTTCATAAGAAAGGTTCTTATGAACTCCTTAACCCTCTAAAGGAAGGATGGATACCAGATCACCAATGTACTTCTTAAGAATGAAAACATGAAACACCGGGTGAACCAGAGCTAACTCACTAAGCAAGTCTAACTCATATGCAACTTTCCCAACATGCTTCAAGATTTGATAGGACCCACAAACCGGGGACTAATTATCCCCTTTTTGCCAAACCTCATCACACCCTTCATAGGTGATATTTTCAAGTAGACCCAATCACCAACCTCAAACTCAAGATCCCTCCTTCTAACATCGGCATAAGATTTTTGCAGACTTTGGGCCATTTTCAACCTTTCTCTAATAAGTCAAACTTTTTCAATGGCATCATAAACTAGTTCGGGACCAATTAGAGCAAACTCACCTGCTTCAAACCAACCCACCAGAGATCTACACCTCCTACCATATAGTTCTTCAAACAAAAATATGGCAATGCTTGAGTGGTAACTATTGTTGTAGGCAAACTCTATCAATGGTAGATGGTCGTCCCAATTACCTTTGAAATCAATCACACACGCCCTCAATATGTCCTCTAAGGTATGAATGGTGTGTTTCGCTTGACCATCCATTTGAGGGTGGAAATCGGTACTATATTTAACATTGGTATCAAGCCTTTGTTGGAATGCCTTCAAAAAATGTGAAGTAAATTGAGTATCTTGATCCGAAATGATACACAACGGAACCCCATGCAACTTGACTATTTCCTTGATGTACAATTTGGCATAGTCTTCCGCCGAAAAAGAAACTTTGACGGGAATAAAATGGGCTGATTTAGTCATCCTATCAATAATGACCCAAATAGAATCATGTTGCCTCCGAGTACGAGGCAAACCCACAACAAAATCCATATTGACATCCTCTCACTTCCAAGTGGGAATATTTATATCTTGGGAGAGACCTCCCGATTTTAGGTGTTCGGCCTTAACTTATTGACAATTCGGACATTTGGCCACAAAACTGGCTATATCCTTCTTCATGCCATTCCACCAATAGACTTCCCGTAGATCACGGTACATCTTGGTAGCTCCCGGATGAATAGCATACCGTGAACCATGAGCTTCTTCTAAAATTTGCTCTCTCAAGCCATCAACATCTGGAACACATAATCTACCTTGGTACCTAAGCACCCCATCTCCCCCTTGGGAGAAAGCCTCAACGGACTTATTGAGAACCGATTCTTTCAACTCCATCAAAATAGGATCAAGGTGTTGCTTAGACTTTACATCTATAACAAAAGATGATTTGGAACTATGATGGACCATGGCACCACCCTTGGTGGAATCAACTAGTAGAACACCCAACCGGTCCAACCTATGCACATCACGAACTAACTCCTTCTTCTCATCTTCTATAAGAGCCACACTACCCATGGACATTCAACTTAAGGCATCCGTAACTACATTAGCTTTGCCAGGGTGGTAAAGGACACTCATGTCATAATCCTTTAAAATTTCTAACCACCTTCTTTGTCAGAGATTCAAGTCTTTTTGGCTAAACACATATTGAAGACTTTTGTGGTCGGTGAAAACATCTACATATGGACCCCATAAAGGTAGTGCCTCCAAATTTTCAAGGCAAACACCACCACCGCTAATTCAAGATCATGAGTTGGATAATTCTTTTCATGTACCTTGAGTTGCCTTGAGGCATAGGCAATCACCTTTTCATGTTGCATAAGTGCACATCACAAACCCACTCGAGAAGCGTCACAATATACCGCTAACCCATCGGTACCCTCCGATAAGGTCAATACCAGAGCGGATGTAAACCTATCCTTTAATTCTTGGAAGATTTTCTCACAAGCCTCCAACCACACAAATTTGTCTTTCTTTTGTGTCAAGGCCGTCAATGGAGAAGCAATAGAAGAGAAACCCTCCACAAACCTCTTATAGTAGCCGGCCAAACCCAAAAAGCTTCTAATATCTGTAGGAGTTAGAGGTCTAGGACAACCCTTGATTGCCTCCGTATTCTTCGGATCTACCCCAAAACCCATGCCCGACACAATATGACCAAGGAAGGCAATTGATTTTAGCCAAAACTCATATTTACTAAAGTTAGCATATAATTGGTGGTCTTTAAGGACTTGCAATACGATTCTCAAATGATCTATATGTTCACCCTCACTTTGTGAATAGATCAAAATGTTGTCAATAAAAATGATCACAAACGAATCAAGATATTGCCTAAACACCCTATTCATTACGTCCATGAATGCCGCCGGGGCATTTGTGAACCCAAAAGACATAACCACAAATTTGAAGTGGCCGTATCGGGTCCTAAAGGCCATCTTAGGAATGTCAACCCCTCTTACCCTTAGTTGATGGTAACCCGAATAAAAATATATCTTGGAGAAATAGTTAGCCCGTTGGAGTTGATTAAACAAATCGTCAATCCTAGGAAGAGGATACTATTATTTATAGTGACCTTGTTCAATTGGCGGTAATCAATACACATCCTAAGTGACCCATCTTTCTTTTTCACAAACAAAACCGGAGCACCCCATGGATATATGCTTGGTTGAATAAAACCCTTATCTAATAAGTCCTTGAGTTGCTCCTTTAATTCATTCAATTCGACCGAAGCCATTCTATAGGGAGGGATGGATATGGGTTCTGTATCCGGTAGAAGATCAATGCCAAAGTCTATTTCCCATTCGGGAGAAATGCCGGGCAAGTCATCGGGAAAGACTTCCAGAAACTCACTTACCACGGGGACCGACTCTAAAGAAGGGACCTTGGACTCAACATCCACAACCCTAATAATGTGATACATGCACCCCTTGGAGATCATTTTTTCTATCTTTTAGACATAAAATAAATAGACCTCTAGGAATAGAATTTGCCCCTTTCCACTCTAAGGTTTGCTCTTTTGGAAATTGAAATTTGACCACCCGGGTCCTACAATTTATTGAAGCATAACATGCATGCAACCAATCCATGCCCATAATTACATCAAAATCAAGCATGTCAAATTCTACCAAATCAACCAAAGTGACCTTATGAGACAAAGAAATAGGACAACTCCTATAAGCTCTTTTTGCCACAACCGAGTCACCAACATGGGTAGAAACCTAAAAAGGCTCTATTAGTGTTTCAGGAAGTATTTTAAATTTTATAGCCACAAAAGGTGTAAGATAAGACAAATTGGTACCAGGGTCTAATAATGCATAAAAATCAATGGTAAAGACTTGCAACATACCCGTTACAACATCTGGGGAGCTCTCTTAGTAACCTCATGATTGAAGAGCATAGAAGCGATTCTTCTTAAGAGCATTGAAATTGGAACCACTAGGAGGAGTTTGCTTATCATCTCTCCCTTTGGCCATACGGGTTGGGAAATCTTTGAATTGATGGCCACTCTATCCACAATCATAGCACAGACCCATGCCGGCAAGACATTTACCATCATGATTCTTACCGCATTTGGCACAAGTAAGCCTCACCATAGAAGATCTACCACTATTGCTTCCTTGAGGCTTAGGGTTATACACCCTGTCTTTGTTGACCCTTGGACCACTAGAGGAGCCTTGGTTGGAAAACCTCTTCTTGAATCTTGCTCCACATTGACCTTCAAACTTACCCTTAGAAAAATTACCATCATCGGTCCTTTCCCTCTTTACCTCTCTATTCTTCTTTCTAAGCCCTGTCTCCTCAACTTGTTGAGCATACACCATTAGACGTGAAATTTCCATATTATCATGAAGCATTACCGTATGGCATTCTTTCTCAATTGAGTCGGACACACCCATCACAAACCACCTCATCTCATCTCTAGGATTAGACACCAAAGATGAGGTATATTTGGACAACTTGGTGAAGTTTGAAGGAGTATTCTTGGACACTCATACCTCTTTGACGAAGGTTGATGACCTCTTCAACTTTGGCTTCCCTCTTCTCACGGGGAAATAACCTATCAAGGAATGCCTTCTTGAATACTTCCCAACTTATCGGACCTGCTCTTATAGCCCTATTATCCTTCCATTGAGTATACCATACTTGGGCCACATCTTTCAATTGATACCCGGCTAGTTCGACTTTCTCAATGGAAGTCACCCCCATAGCATCCACTATCTTGTAGACCTCTTCCACAAACTCTTGAGGATATTCATTCACTTTAGAACCAAAAAACATAAGAGGGCTAATTCTTCTGAAGTCTTTCAACCTCGAAGCCATTGTGCTCACATTAGGATTCACACGGGGCCCAACTTCCCTATTTGCTTGTGCCTTTATGGCTTGGGCTTGAATGGTCATGGCTTGTGTTTGAGTCGTCATGAGTTGAGTCAATGTTTGGAGAGCCGCCCTAATCTCCACAGTAGTCATAGCCCCTTCATCATTAGGAACTTGATGGTTTTGAGGATCTTGGGGAGGAACTCCCTCATTCATGTTCTCCTCTTCCGTCTTCCTTGCATTTCCTCTTCTTGTATTCATTGCCTATAATAACAAGAGAAGGGTTAGAAAAAGACTTAATAGAGTTAGGAATCCAAACCACGACTAAAGAGTAATGAAAGAAGTGAAAGTTCCTAAACATCTTATGGCCTCTCATTCATAAGTGTGGCGCGCTTCACACTCATGAACAAGACTCTACTAGACGTGGTTTATGAGACATCAACCTAAAAATAATCACAAAATCTTATGCTCTGATACCAAGTTTGTCACGACCCATGGTACCCCTAGACGTACCACGGCATATTTTACCCTGAAGGGGCCGCATACAAGCCCTTAGCATAATCATACACATAAAGTCATAAGAATGATGCAGAAAATTTAAAAATTTTACGATCGAAGTCAAACTTCTCTTTCATAAACAAAAATAGGAATCTAGACTTGTCTCAATCACCATCTAGTACAATAGAGAGTACAAATAGAGTCAAAAGCCACTTACATCCATAATAGTCTCAAAATAGGAAGTACAATAGAAACTAGAAACAATAACATCTTGTCCTCGAACTTGAGGACTCACCGAGCTTAGGGAATGGTCAACCCAAGCTTCACTTGAAGGAAGTAGAAGTGTGTCTCAACAATAGGAACCTACACTCATAGTAGATGTAGAAGAAATGGCTTAGCACATAAAGTACTAAGTATGGAAGCATGCATAAAATCCTTGAAATATGATAAAAAGGACATTTTAGTCGAAAAACATGCATTTGTCAAGTTGAGAATCATTTGTGCATTTTAATGTAAAATACAAGTCATAGCATCTTCATCACATAAATCCTCATAACATAGAAGAACCATTACCTTAGCAACCTTAAGGTTTACTTGTGCAATGTATGGTTGGCATCCCATACTACCAACCCTACTAGGTACTCCTTTGAAACCACCTTAGTATACATATCATCTTTAGACCTCATCATAATCAATAGTCATAGATAAGAAAATAGTCATGTACATTACTTGAACATAAGGAAAGTCATTCATTAGCAACAATCCATTCAACATACATGCATACATTCATGTTTTACCATAGCATAAGGAACCATCCCATAATCCCTTTCAAAGTCTACTTGTGCAATGTATAAGTGAAGTCCCATACGCCCACTCCTACTAAGTGAAACTCATCAAGAAGTCATAAGTATAGTTCCTATCATATTCATTATCTTGTTATGTAGAGAAAATATCATTAACCGACATAGACCATGTGAGCTACATGGAATCCGGTGTCGTATAACCCCACACCGAAAGAAGGTGTCCTACTTTCCTAAGGTAGAACTAAATGTATAGCTATTAGGTGGATCCACTAGCTAAAGACCTATGTGGGCACATGGTTATGGGAGAGGGAGATTGATTCTAGAAACCCGGCCTATTGTATTGTTAGGAGAGTTTCCATTTCATGAGATCATTTGTAGCAGACCCGGCCTATTGTATTGACAGGAAGTCCTCTACCTCATTTTCCATATCCACTCGGTGCTAAGCATTATTTTCCAAATTATACATAGTTAGTCTTGAATTGCATTTACATGTGTGAAGGAATAATTTACCCTTCATTCAATACAACTCATAAAATAGCTCATAGATTCATTTAGGTGAGAAATAACTTTCAACCATAGAATTATCATTAACATGTGAGTAAACCTTTCACATTATATTCATAGTGTTTTCATGAGAATAGCCTTTCAATCAACAGAACTTCGTTATCATCATCATAGACGATTCATACATAATCAAGTGTAAAGGTAGGAGAAGAATGACCTTTCAACAATACCTCAATTTATAGGATCTTCACTTTCTAAGTGAATTATAAGTTCATACACAACCTTCATCAACATGTAAAAATCCTAGCAATTTACCCCCTCAAGGGTTATGAATCATATCTCACAATTAAACCTAGAAATACTACACTAGGCATGAATAAAACAAGATTCAATAACTAAAATATCATAGACACAATTCATAGTATTCATATTGCATCAATACACCCATCACAATTCTTGAAATTAGGGTCATGGGGTAATTCATGGGTTCATGGGGAATTTTACTATAAAAATCACCATTAAACATCATATCATCCATAATATAAGATAATTAAATGAAATCATTTTTAGGAAGAACCCATGGCTAGATTTAAAACCCTAGTTTTAGAAGCCTCTACAAATTCGAAATTAAAGAGTTAAAGGGCTTCATGGAGAAAAGTGTTCAATGAATCAAGTATCCCATACCTTGATTGATGTTTTCCACACGAAAATTGAGAAGAAAGGCTTGTTCTTGAACTGCAAACTTGACCTGGACTTGCTCTTCAATAGAGTCTTAGAGAGAATATTTTGAGAGGGAAGTTGGTTGAGTTTTGAGGTGTTAAGTGGAGTTTAATGACTTAGAAGTATTTGTATAGGTCTATAATAACTAATAATAACTGTCCCCACCCTTAATTAATTGATTAAGAATTTATGAAACTACCCATTTACTTTGGCCGAGCTCAAGACAACTTTTGCAGAGGGGACCTATGCCCCATGACCTACGGATCGTAAGTGGGGAGACACCCCGTCTTGTAGGTCCGTGGTTTGGGTCTGTAGCCCCTCCTCTTGGCCAAATCTTAGGCACCTTCAAGGTGACCTACGACTCCCCCACCTATGGAAAGTAGGTGAGGTGACGCCCCATACTAGCAAGGTGTGGTTCACATCAGAGAGGGGGAGGACCAAGGCAAGGATGGGGAGACTAAGTCTTGACCCACGACCCTCACCTATGGGGCATGGGTCCACCCACGGATCGTGGGTGCTTTTTGGGCCTTTACTTGGATCCTCCTCAAGGACCCCTCGGGGGTCCTTGGGGGTCATGCCTTGTCGTGTAGGTCCTAGAGGTTATTTTACGACTCTTAGATTCATGTTAACCCTTTTTATTAGGACACTAGATTACATGTTAGGCTCTAGCTTAGGTCATTAGATTTTCGGGGTGTTACAATACTGACATCCAGATATATGGGACACCCTCAAGTACCACAAATTTGAGGTCTTCACCAAGATCTGTGGCCCATACATTGACATGGGATCGAGAATTCTACTCAGCCTACAGTGATTTGGTACCTCAGGGAAGAAGAAGACTAGTGCTTTCAGACCGGAGGATTTTGTGATGGTCCAAAGGAAGAAAGTTAGGTGCAACAATGATGATGTAAATGCTATGTTTGAGAGGGCTACAAGGTTTACTCATGACTACCAGAGTATGATACACACAGAGACTGTGGATGACCGCAAGGGTTTGGATTCATCAGTAGCACGATCTTGCTGTCGCAGAATGAGTCCATTCGTTGCCACCCAAAGGCGGCCTGTCTTGGGTCTATTATAGCCATGAAGCAGCTTAATTTGGGTTTGATCATCGAGCAGAAGATGGCAATGAGGGCCAAGCAGCGCCAGACATCTCTCCCTTTTCTGGTGTTTATCACCGAGTTATGTCGTCGGGCCGGAGTTCCACGTGATGAGAAGAGGGATGTTGAGAATACACCCACATCCTCTACCAACATCCGGGGTATAGAGGTTGAGTACATGAGAGATGAGGCTGACATGAGAAGAGCAGTTTTGGTGGACACATCCCCGGAGGTTGATATTGATTCACTAACTGCAGAGGCAGTTATGCCTACTCCGGCCACTAGGCCTTCACGTACTTCTAGCTCCGCTCCTTCAGAAATTCCTGGCACTTCTGCTGCTCCCCCGCCCCTAGATCTATTGCTTCTACTACTGCTTCTAGGCCCCCAATCACCCATGCCATGCTTTTTGTAATGACCCAGGGGTACCTCCTAGAGGTTACAAGGAACATACAACCCCGAAAAGCTCCATGTAAGCCACCTAGCATATCATAACATAAATTAATAGAATAACAAAGAGTAAAACACATTTAGAGTTTTTACATTTTTTCATTAAAGGAAAGCGGAAGTCTAGACTTATCTCAATATAGACATCTATTAAAATACTTGAATGAAATAGGGCATAGCCCATACAACATGTCCGAAAAGGGAAAGTACATAAAATAAATTAAGAACAAGAACTACGTCCCCGAATAGATGAGGACTCACCAACAAGCTCGGAAGATACTCAAATCCAAGCTTGAGCCACTAAAATAATCACCTTAAGAATCGGACCCTACACTTGGGAAAAATGTAGGAAAGCAGGGGTTAGCACAAAAATGTACTAAGTATGGTAGCCATGCACAAAAACATTAGGAATATGCAAAAAGGGACATTTCATTTGAAAGTATGCAATTTATCAATTTTGAACATCACATAAGACATTAGAAGTAATAAGTCATAATCATGGACAACATAGCCAGGAAAGTTGAATGTAGCATGACACCCTCTAGGTCTGCCAAATCATCAAAGACAACATCCTCCTGAACACCAAGCTGCTCTTCATCAGTCTCAGCCTCGGACTCTGCAGTAGCCTCATCAACTCTAACCTCATCTCCGGTGGTAGCCGGAGGCACATCAGAATAAGCTGGAACATCGGTGCTCGGGCAATCTGGGATTTCCACAGTGCCAAGATCAGGGACATATCCATGGACTTCAGCTGGTCCACATCATTCCTCAACTCGGTAGTATGGGCCTACAAGGTCGTCACCTCATCAGTGGCTCCATGGCCCTTCTCACATGCCCCCACTCTCACTGTCAAAGCATCTAGGGCCAACTTGTGGCTATCAATATTAGCACTGAAAGGTGTCAAAGCAGCAGTAATGGCCCTCTCGATCATAAAACCAAAGTCGAGTTATTTGTTAGTGATGACACTTACTGATGAAATCAAGCTTAACTTATTTTTGTGTCTGTTGTTGATCATAATGTCATGTATTTTGTAGTTCAGCTTTTGTGAAAAATGTCTTTTCTTGATTTTTATTTTGCAATAACATGATGACGAGTTTAACAGGTCGTGTTTTACGCTTGTTTACATGCTTGTGGCACCGGAAGATAATGACAACACCGACTTGAAATGACTCTGGATATTAATATATTGTGAAGACATGTTGATCAATTTATTTTAGTTATTGTTTACATGTTTATAGTTGTGTGTTGTAATGAATATAGAGACGACGGATGATCAAATAGAATCCAACCAATTCTTGTGTTCGAGATGGATATATTACTCATGATACATTCTTATTCTTAAAATATTTAGTAAATTGTTAAGTATTGCAATCCTACAGATACACTAGAGAAGTAAAGATTACTTGTAAAATGTTTGATTTTATATTGAAACATTATTGTGTGATAAATATTAAGTATTAGATACATGTAGTGTTAGTTTGTATGAATGAATCATTGCAAAAGAATGAGTATTTAATTTACCAATAATTTGTATAAATGTATCATTATAAAGTAATGGGTATTTAGCAATAATTTGTATAAATGTATCATAGCCACTAATGTGTATCAGATTACGTGTAATTGAAAAATTGCATATCTTGTACAACCAAATTGCATATCTTGTACGAAGGAAATAAAATTGAAAACCACTCGATGGAATTGAAAAATATTATCGATACATTATAGAGCATGATATATGGCAAATGATACATTATACATTACTTATGTATCAAGTACGTTTGAATTGAACATGAAACCGACTAGTCGAAGTATCAACAATATTAGGTTATGTATCAGCATAATAAATATAAATATGATACATTGCATAAAAATCACTAGTCGAATTATTAGCAACATAATGTTATGTATAAGTATAATAAATATAAATATGATTCATTGCATATAATTCACTAGTCGAAGCATCAGCAACATTAGAATGTGTATCAGTATAATAACTATAACATGATAGATTGCATAAATCTCACTAGTTGAAGTATCAACAACATTAGCTTCTATATAAGTATAATCAATATAAACATGATACATTGCATAAAACATAGTCATTGTATCGGAAAGTTAAATTACAAAATTAAATAAATGAGATACATTGAAAACTTGTGCCTTTGATAGAGACAGACGTGATAAGGCAGATCCGACTTTTTCCCCTTTTTGAGCATTTTTTCATAATAGATTTAGAAGTTGAAATCTTTCTTCATGAATAAAACTGAACAAACATCAAAGAGTGCAGATACATAACACCCAATTGATTTTAGTATTGTCTATATATCCTTTTAAATTTGAATATGATTGAAGATATATTATAGAACTTGATACATATAAATGATACATTCGATAGTGTTTATGTATCAAGTACATTTATATTGAACATGATAAATAAAATCGAAGATTCAATAATATTAGGGTTCTGTATCAATACCGTAAATATTAACATGATACATTGCATAACAATGAAAGCTACTATGTCAATGATGTATCAGATCAGTGATAACACTAACAAAGGCTAATTAAATGTATCATAAAGTTGAAACGAAGGCATTATACATTAAATTATGAATCAAAATCAACTAGATACATTGAAAATATGAAACTTGGGTAGAGAAGAGTGTTTAGTAACATTTTCTACTTCCTTTTTTTTGGAATCTTTCTCAATGGGTAATTCAGAATTTGCAATGCATCTTTCATCGATTTCAAATCACAAACACGAGGGACGAGATCTTCCGTTTGTGAAACTAATTGGGTAAGACCAATATTAAATGATGGAGTAGAACCCATATGTATCAGAAAAAGATAAACAACCAAAAATCGAAAAAAATTAATAATTTGATCTGTTGAAAGCAAAAAAAAAGTGACGAAGAAATCCTTCTACATTTTCTCCTTTGCTCTGTATCAACTCCCGTAGCTTCTTTTTTTTCACTTTCAACAATGGTGTCACCCATGGAACTCGACCCAAAGCCCTTACCGAAGACATCAACAACTCGACCTTTATTCCCCTAATTTTTTAGGGTTTTTTCCACAGTCATTTGTTTTTCCTTTTCCATAATTATATGTCATTGCATTCTTTGCATTTAAGAGTTCAAGATACATTTTTCGTATCAACTTCTTGTGTTTATTATTCACTATATGTAATTAAGCTGTAAATTTTCGTCGCCGTATGACAACAACCGATTCATCTCTTCTCTTCCATTCATAAATAAAATATAAAAAAACTGTTAGATTTTAATTAGGATAAACTACATAACTACACATACATCACTATCATATATACTATATTTACCTCTAGTTTAAAATAATTATACATAGTACCACTTTTAATATTTATATCATATATTTTAAAAGATTTAATCAGATACACAAATCCCTTAAATAAGGAATTGAATAATTATCTTAAATCTAAACTCCTTAATTAATGGTCCATTAACAAGTCAAATTCTCTTCTTTTTTTTCACATCTGTCGTTTCCTCCATATCCTTACGTCCACCAGCCTCCTTCTTCCTTAATTCATCTTCTCCCTCTTTCTTCCTTCATCCTGTCAATACATGCTTGCATGTTCAAATCAACATTATACATATAGGTTTGTTTCTATTATTTTATTATACTCACGTATTTTGATTTTGTATCTGAGTTAGAGTTCATAATGTTCTGAAGTTTATTTTTAAATTTTTTTACAAATTAGGTTTTATATTTTTTGATTTTGTTGTTTCTCAAACACTTTAATAGTTGGACATTCCCAAAATCGTATGATTCTCGTTAAAGGTGCTACACATTAACAATACTATACTAAATCAAACAACTTTTATTTGTTCATTTTCACTCATGAATTTCTCATTGCAGGGATTGAATCTTCATCCGCCAACATTCAAGTCGAGAATAGATCTAAGTATAGGAACGACCCCATCAAGATGAAAGAATTACACCAAGCTTTAATTAACAAGAAAAAAAATACACTATTAGATGCACATCAAGTGCAACAATGTTGGATACACATCAGGTATACATGTATCTAGTTAAAAGTTCATCTATCTGAGTTAAGATTTATGAGAAAAAAATTCAGATCCTTAAAGAAAGGGAGAATTTTGAATTTTTTAACTTTTTTTGGATTAATGATAAGACAAATACTCCACAGTCGTGATTTGTTCCTAATTTCGTGTGTTTCAATTACATTTCATATTTAGATACACATAAATATATGTGTGTTTACTATGTATCCGAGATACATGACTTTGAATATAATGTATGAAATTGATACTTGATACATCGAATTAATAATAGATACATATAAACGATACATGAAATTAAAATTAGATCATATAAATATATAGATACATGAAATTAATATTATATCATATAAATAGATACATGAAATTAATACTAGACACCTATAACAAATACACAAAATTAATATTAGATACTTCTATGATACATATGAATGTACTTGTATGATACTCATGTATCTAAGTGTTTTGTTTGTTGGATACATCATATATTGATAATAGACACATCAAATTAATGAATTTTATTATTTTAAGAGTAACAAAATGAAATTAATCAAATTGCATGACCAAGATATACATGTTTTTTACTTTTATTAATAATATTAACGAATTTATTTATTTCAAATAATAATAAAATGAAATTAATTAAACATAAATACACTCCTTGATTTCCGCCTTATATTAAGAAAATCAGTTACAACCAATTAAATTAAACAAATAAAATATGTATCTCGATTTTTAAATTTGACAAATACATGTATCTCACGGATTCAAACTCATGTATCCTATATGAAATATGGTAGAGGATGTAATATTTAAAATTATCGGGAATCTGAGTAATTAGGACCTAAACTAGTGGGATTTATGTAGTTTGCCCTTTTAATTAACTTAAATCTTTAATTTTATCATTTTCTCAAGCCCAACACTTTAGCCCAACTATAACAATCCTAAGTCCAAATCCATCAAAATCCATTTTAATCTTTACCTACCTTACTTCACATAAAATAGTCACACTTTTTCTTAATTGAATCATTTTGTTTGTGTAATGATAACTCTACTATTGCTTAATTGCTTAATTGAATCGACAATAGCTTTTCTATGGATTGTTCATGTACTAAGTGTTTGTGTCTATCGAGATATGCGTGTCCTCAAAAAAATTATTACTTTCAAACTGAATAAACCAGAAAAACTGAACAAAATCGAACCAAACTGATGGTTATTTTTTTCGCTTGGTTTGATTTGGTTTCAGAAATTTTAAAAACTAACTAGATTGATTTGATTTTAGTTTTAATCAATAACCGATGCAAAGTCCAAACCGAACCACGAACACCCCTAATTATTAGTAGTAGTATTACAATTATTATTATTATTATAATTTCTACTACTACTGTTACTATTATTACTATTGTTATTAATATTATTCTTACTACTACTATTATTGCTATTACTTTATTATTTATGTTTCTATTTTTAAGTTAATCGATTTTTTTTTCTTTTCGAAAATACCTATTTTTTTTTCTTTTTTAAAGAATAATATTTTGAAGTTTAACATTTGCCAAGTGACTTTTAATTAGCTTGCCACTTGGCTTAACCATGTTGCAAACTACTCTTATTTATAATATATATATATACATATATATATATATATATATATATATATATATATATTATTGATACCATTATTATTAGTAAAAGTGTTTCTATATTTGTATTTTTAATTTAATACTTAAATTAAATTTATTTAAATTTATTTTACAATATCTTAAAATGATAAGTTTATCAAATAGTAGAGTACTCGAATATATTACTCCAATTTATTTCACCTTTTCTCTCCTCCTTTGCACAAAAAGTTGACAACACCGAAAATTATGGCTGCAAAGAAAATCATGTTTAGGGTCTTGTTTTAGTGAATTAAATCATAATCATAAATTCTAACTTATGTTGTGTGTCTCTGATTTAATAAGAACTCGGAGAGAAACTAAATTCCTAATTCTCCAAAAGATTAGTAAGGTACCCTCTTGCTTGTACTTGTCCCTATTGATATTTTTTATGTTTAATAAAAGACCGCTAGATACTTTCTAGTAATAAATTTGCCAAAAAAAATATTCTCCATAAGAAGTTTGATATAATAATTTGGTGTATAATTTTAACGTGCACGACGTTTATATGACTCAACCTGAGTCATCAACAATTATCTGTATGATCTTTTTTTAATTATCTTTTCTTCCCCCTATTTCTTTTATGGCTTGGGATATTTATGTATATTCTAGCATGCATTGAAGGTTGTTGGATTAAAAACATTATTATTTGCTTAATAATTGAATTATAAGAAGAAACATTCAAGATGAGATTAATTGATAATATATGTCAACCAATTTTTGAATATATAAAAGAATGAATGTGATTAGGCCTATATGGGAAAGTCCACAAGTATTGTTAGCAACACCTTATCAATTAGTATTTGATGGATTATATGATGGTTAATAAGGTATTGAGTGGAACAAATTCATCCTCAAAGATAAGAACATGCTTTAAACATATCTATTTTCTTCATAAATATATTCGAACACTGAAGCATGATGAAGAATACGTACAATAAGTATTGGAGTTCATTAGTAAGTATTAATCTCTTCGTTCACTTTTACTTGTCCACTTTGAACTTTGCACGCCCCTTAACAAATTAATAATTAATATGAGTATTTTATCACAATACACATATTAATTGATGTATATATAGTCTAATTAGGTCTTGAAAAAGGATCATGATGAATAAGTAATTAATGTTAAAAGTAGAATATAATTTATTTTTTTGATCTTTTAATAGTATGAGAAATCGGGAGTCGAGTCTCGAGCAATCGAATCTTTTTTCTGATTGAGCTTAGACCTATCTTACTTCCTTCCGTAAAGAAAGGAATTGTGAGTCTTACCGGTTCGAAAGTGTCTTCGACGGAAGAGACTTACAATTGATATGTTAAAAGTGAAAATTAACTTTTAGAATAGTAGACAATTAAAAGTAAATGGAAGAAATATATGGTGACGTTAAATTCCGTAAAGTCTAATCAATTTTAAAGTTTATTTCAACCTCCTCCTCCGAATGACCATAGAACCGTATTCATTTTTCTCCATTTTTATATTTTTCATTTTTAAAAATCTATATAATCCATTGTATATACATTACATATACTATATATGTATATATAATGTATATACTTTATATAAACATGTATAAATACGTGTAACCAACTCAAATTACATAACCACAATTTGAGTTCCAAACTAGAGTTTATCAAATAACAATCAAGAGGCACAATTTAACTCTGATAGGTAGAAATTAAGGTGAGTAGACATATTACTTAATCACGCGTAGTGATAAGAATAACACGATTAGTTTTCTTTTTTCCGCATAACAAATATCTTTCGATCACTATTATCGTCCTTTCATGTAAAGCTAAAGTTTCCAACTTAGATTATAATTTTCAAAAAATGGATCGGTTTGACCAATAATGTGTAACACTAAATATTTTTCATTACACTAACCTTGATTAGGACTGTTATATTATGTCATCACTAATTGATAGGCTATTAAGAAACTATCACTTGTCTTCCCACCACAAGATGCAAATTGAAGAAAGAGCTTGTATAAAGAAAATTACACAGAGATAATTAAATCAAGTTTCTAATAAGTTTTCAATGTTTTGAAAAGGCATCTTCATGTATTTATATATTTATTTTTTCCCCTTTCGACATATCTTTTCCAAACCCTTGGGTTCCTCCAATCATTTGGAGGCAGGTTTATGATATTGTTTTAAAATTTGATTAAGTAGGCGTTTGGCCATGCGATATCATATCACGATATGGTATCGTGAGATGAAATCAGCGTTTGGACATGCGATTTTACGCTGATTTTATCTCATGATTCCATATCATGAGAGGTGATATCATATTCTCCAAAAACCATGATATGGAATCACCATGTGATTTCATATCATGATTTGAGATATTTTAATACAACAATTGATCCATGAGTTTATATTTTGTTAAAACAACCCCACATTTATATCTACTAACCATTTGTTTCATATATAAATAAAATTTATAATCACATCATTACTTTTTAAAATTTATTATTCTCACCGACATAAAATTTATTATTCTCACCGACATAAAATTTATTATTCTCACCAACATAAAATTTATTATTCTCACCAACATATAGTCACTTTAACTCACACCTCACAATTGTGGAGTAATAAAATCTTGAAGAGCCCATTCATCTCTGCGCAATGTGATTGAACGGACTTTTGGAGCTTGGAAAAATAGATTTAGAATACTGAAACAAGGCATGAACCATTATGATATTGATACACAAGTGAAAATTGTCATAGCTTGTGCAGTGTTACATAATTATTTGCGAGAATACCAAAGTAGTGATGAAATATTTATGGTCTATGAACATGAAGATATAGTTGCGGAGGATATTGACCAACAAATGGCTCAAAGTAACAATGTTGGTTCGTCTCCTCGGTCACATGATCAAGAAATGCAAGTTCAACGTGAGGAAATTGTCCGTACTATGTGGGAGGATTATATTAAAGACTAGTACACTACAATTTATGTTCAATTTTTTTTATTATAAATTAAAGTTAGATGAAACAATTACTTAAGTGGAGAACAAATAATTTTGTAATAATTTATTATGCGATTTTATAAT
>JAJOOS010017249.1:0-16495 GCA_029582725.1 Solanum chiquidenum | reverse complement strand
TTATTGAATTCATTTCACTAATCTAATAGTGTTATAATTGTTGGGTATTTTTCCTGAGTTTCTTATCATAATTGAGTTCTCCTTTTAGAAAAAAAAAACATGTAATCTCCATATTTGGCTAGTTTTTTTCTTGTAGGAAAATTTTTATGATTCTATAAATAGAGGGTTCATATCTTCTAATACATTAGCATTCACAATGTACTCCTAGGGTTTTGAGAGTTTTGTGTAGGGGAAAATGTGTGAGCAACAAGTGTTACGTTACCTCTTTGTATTTCGAGTGAATTGGGTGAGGTTATTCCTCTCTATATTTTATACTCTCTTCTCTTATATAGTGGTTGCTCGTCTCCTCTTGTAAATGTAGGTTGATTGACCGAACAAAGTTAAATCTTTGTGTCTTTTGGTATACTAGTTTTTTTGACACGTGCATTGCACGTGATTATGAATTCCAAAAATATATGTTATAGTAAATATAATATTGCTTATTTAAGCGAATATTTGGATAATAAGCTTAGACAAAAATAATATTGCAGTTTCTTTTATGAATGTTCAATGTGGATTGTCATATATATGTCTTTTTCACGCAAACCTATGAAGTTGGTCAATGAAAATTTTTATTAGTTAAATGCAATAATGTATATATTTATTTTAATTTGATGAGGTTCAATCATGTAATTTGTTTTTATCTCACTAATATTATCTTAAAAACATTATTTGTTTTGTGTTTTTCTTGTCATCTAACAGATGTGCTTTACATGTGTATTCCACGTTAAATTGTTTAGATGTCAAATGAACATGTGAAGAGAACAACTATATTTTATATATTCACATATTTTCACATTTGTTGTGAATTTCTTTTTTTAAAAAAGAGCTCGAAACATTTTAAAATAATATATTTTGAAGTTAGAAGATCTTGTTAACTTGATAATACATTTGTGACGTATATAATACTTTAATTTAAATACAAATACCTACCCAAATATAAATATATATTTGCATTAATGAAAATATGTATCTCATAAAATTATCTATTAAATAAATAATAAAAATTAAACTAATACAAACTTCAACTGACATTATTACAAGTCATATGGATTTTGCTTTGTCCAAAATACTGAAATATTAAGAAATAGTAAATAAGTAAAACAAAAGGGCAATGCTTATATAGTAATAACTATTTTGAAGCAAACTTCCTGAGAGTCTAAATCACATAAGTAACATTGATAAATAAAGTCATTCTTTTGTCTTGAGCATCAAAAATAAATCGTGACAATTCTCTAAATTTTGGAAAAAGATATTCAAAAGTATATATCTACATCACAAGAGAAATTGTTAACAAAAACAAATGAATTTAGACTACATCATGTTAACTTCATATATTGGAACATTACATACTAAAGTATATATCAAGCAAAAAAATTATTATTATATCATCAAAATTATTTTCCTCAAGTACTCGAGGCTGGTTATGGAATATACCCTCTTAGGATAGAATGACTTACTTCATCAGAATAGTGGTACCTCATATTCCGCTACACTTCGAACTCACTCAACGATAATAAATCACACAAAAAATATTAAAATGCAAGAAGAAGAAGAGTAGAAGATTAAAAAAAATTATGGTTGAAAAATGAGAGGAAGCCGCTCTATTTATATTCAACAAAGGGTAGTATGAACAAATGTTTTTTATGTCTTATCTGAAAAGTTATGATCTTTTCGAGAAGTTACAACCCTTTGAAAAAGTCACAACTTATTGAAAAAGTCACAACTCTTTGAAAAAGTCACAAATTTATTGAAAAAGTCACACCTCTTTGGAAAAGTCATAACTCATCGAAAAATCATAACCCTTTGTAAAAGTCACAACTCATCGAAAAAGTCACAACCCTTTGAAAAAAGTCACAACTTATCGAAAAAGTCACAACTCATCGAAAAAGTCACAACCTAAGTTAGGAATATTATAGTAATTTAACATTCAAATTAGGAGTTCATGCTTTTAAGGTAACTAGTTTCATGACACGTGCAACCATGCTAATTTTTATATATTTATTAGAACAATTAGAATTCCACGTGTACATGCATGTAATGAATAATAAAATGCAAGAATTACAAATAAATTTTAAAATTGTGACAAGAAACATCAAATGAGGGATCTTATTTTAATGTTTAAAATTTATTTTAAACAACAAACTGTAAATTTAGAACTTTAGCTAGTAATTAGCCAATTTGCATTATAGTCACAAAAGATTAATTTATCCTAAATGAAAATACACTTAGAACAATCAGAAATTTATAGAAAATCAAATTAAAGAAAATTAATAGAGAGAAAACACATACAAAAAATAAACAAAGAAAAAAACATGCAATAATATAAACATCCTTTTTAAGACTTTAATTATAACAATATGTATATGGAAAAAGAACTACATAATCACTATACATTTTTTCGAGTTTTTGTTGACACTTCTCCCATAAGCAATTATAATTCAAGAGTCTTCTTCACTTAGTTAAAGTATGAATCAAATAGAACAATAATGATATAAGCGGTAACAAATAAAAATCAATTTATATGGATAAAAATAGAATAATTAGATAGTATAAATTATGAAAGATGAATATATTATTCCTTTATCACAATGAAAAGAAAGAATACAATGACTGTATTATTATTCAAAATAATAGTAGCAATTAAAGCTGCACCAAGTAATTTGTCTAAATTATTATCGAAGAAACATTGCAAGATCCTCCATCTTTTCGATTAGCATTCCTTTATTAAAATGAAGGAATAATTTACACTTAGAGATTAAAATAATCATTCAATCTTTAGTGGGCATTATGGTCTTCATATATTGATTCAACTCAATGGTCTCATAATAAAATAATTTACTTTTTAGTGTAATGAAAAATATTTAAAAAATGGAACTAATTTAGTCTTTAAAAGGGTAGAAATGCCTAATATTTTTTTATGAATATTTTGTCTTTCAACTTTTGACTTAACATTTTCAAATTTTTAATATTTAGTGTAGCATATTGAATGATTACTATTTAATATTTAATTAAGTAAATATTTTATAATATTTTGATTTATCATAGAAATAAAATGATAATCTAACTTTATACTCTACTGTTTAAATTTTTTTTACCCTTCAACCAAAAACAACCTTTGTAGAAATAGAAGGGACAAATACAATGAAAACTTAAAGGAAACGTATCGCACAATGTAATATAGCACAAAAGGATTGAAGAGAGGACACCATATCAGAAAGAAAAATTATGCATTAGGATTCCATAGCCAAAAAGAACATACACAATGAAATTCATTTTATACAATGACAAACAATCAAAGAAATATAAAAAATATTATGAATAACATATCCCAAAATTGTAGTCCACCTTACTTTTTTTCTATTAATATACAAACATATTATCTAAATATAACAATCAAATCATTAAATATAGAAGGAAGAATTATATAAATAACGTAACAAAACTAAAACGGAAAGTAACAAAGAAAAAAATGATAGCTAAATTGTGGCTTACTCTTTCAATAGATTTATTGTAGGTCCATCTAAATGTCAAAATAACACTTTCAAATGTATTAGAACCTTTCTGTGCCATCATATAGTTTCATGCAATAGAGAAGACCAAGAAAATTTTCATTCCAAGAAAAAAAAGGTTGGAATATGAATTCTTGTACTTTTGAGTGCTCTTGATTTGTGTTGTTAATTTCTTTCTACATGTATTAAATATCTATACATTTCAATAATATGTGGAAGATGAAAATAATTCAAGTTAATTAGAAAGGTTGAAGTGACATATGAAAGTTCAAAAGAGTGATCTTTTCATTTACCATATTCATTGTAATTGAATGTAAGTTAAGTAGTGTGTTCAAAATTTAAAGCTGAAAAAACCTTTCAACTTCAGTAATTAAGTGATGCATGAATAAATAGGAGTAATAGAAAGACTTTAAAAAATCTGATCATTTGCCTTACGTAATTGAAAGACATTGACTACATAAATTAAAACTTTCTCCCTAGCTTTAAATACTTTAGAAAGTTAAATAGAAGGATAATTTTTATCTAATTTTTAATTAATTAGATTTTTTGAATAAAATTTTAATTTATTGTAGGGGTAAAATAGTAATTCAACTTTGAGGTTAAGATCTTCCCACTTTAATTAATATATTAAAATATTAATATAGATAAAATTCTTGTTTGTCTTCTTACTCATGATCTTTCGAGAATTGCTTCGCTAGCTTACGCCTGACATCTAATTATTTCGTCCTAACAATAACTAGTTTATGAAACACGAACTACACCGACATAGTCATAGGCAATAATAATTGCATACATGTTACAAACGTTTGTTCTTGATTTCGGGGAAGAATCTTCAATAAAATCCTTTCACAAGAACATGAGAGATTAAGATAAGAAGAGAAGATTATCTGCAAAATATTTTTCGCAAAGAAAAAGTGTCGTCGATTTCTATTAAGACAATCCAATTTTTCAGAAAGAATAACAATAATTGTGTCTCTTCCCTTATATATGTTGGGGTTTATTTGCCCTGAGTTTCTTACCATAAATAGGTTTTCCTTTTAGGAAAAGGTTTAATATTTTGACTAGTCATTTTCTTGTATGAAAGGTTTAGAACTCTATAAATATATGATTGTTCCTTCTAACTTAATCAGCATTCACAATGTAGTCTTAAGGGCTTTGAGAGTTTTGGTTAGAGGGAGAATTTGTGGGTCACAAGCTTGATACGTTATCACTTGTGTGAACCTCCCATGTATTCCGAGTGAATTGGTTGAGGTTGTTTCTCTCTATATTTTGTACTCTCATATTTCTAGTGGATTGCTCATCTCCTTTGTGGATGTAGGTCTATTGACCGAACCACGTTAAATCTTTGTGTCTTTTGATATATTTCTCGTTTGTCTTCTTACTCATGGTCTTATAACATGAGTATGGATGTAGGTCTCTCATTTATATTACGGAAAAGGTTCAAAAAAATTTATTTACTTTCAAGCAAAAAGTATGGATCAGTTAGACGAATGCTCATTATTGCTACTTAAGTTTGAAAATAAAGCTTTTAAGAAGGAATTTTTACGGTTGATGATTGAAAAAAATCCAGCTGATGAAGTGGATGAGATCCAGGGCTCTGACCACACCATGATGCCTAAGCCGCAACAACTTTATACTACTCTTTTGAGCATTGCCAACAAGTATAGCTAAGAACTGTTGATTTAGGTGATGCAAGATGGTAGTCCAATGAAGGCAATGATCTGTTCAAGATGTCTTCTGTTCTTGTGATAGAATAAAGTGCAACTAAAAATATGATTTCAGTTCATTATTTTGTCTAATAACTTGAACTTTTAAATCAGATGATCACAGTCACAGAGTTAAACATTACTTACTGAAGTTCCTGTTGTAGGATGTGCTTCGCCAAACCAAGAAATCACAAGCCTAGCCCTCCCAAAGGTACCAGTCTAGCATGGAAACTAATAGATAGACCACACTCCCTAGGCTTGCACCAAACCCCTACTACGATTTCTAGTGCATGGAAGTAAGTTAGCAAAAGTCAAACTCCCCTAAAACTCAAATAATAGCTACTGTGGGTTTGCTTGTGCATTAAAGTAAGTTAGCACAAACCAAACTCCTCTAATTATAAAGCTGCCTCTACTATTCTGGTCATGAGAATGGTAGGCATTTGAAAATATATTTTTCTTTCGCAAATTTTTTTAGTAGGTATCATCTACTGGATGATTTTATTATTTTATCCAAAATACAGGTTTATTCAAGTACTTAATCATAACATCAACGTGGAACTAGTTAAATCATTATTTTTTTTCAATTCTTGGTGTTAGGATTTGGCGCTGGCCACTAAACTAGTAAGGATACTTTATTTACGGAAAATGTTTCTAAGGAGATAATTCTTTCGAGTAAAAGGTGTGGATCAGTTAGGAGAGTGCTCATTGTTGTTGCTCAAAAATAAAGCTCTGGATTTCAACAGTGGATGATTGAAAAGAATCCACCAGATGAAGTGGAAGAGATCGAGGGCTCTGAACACGTGACCATGATGTCTATGCTCCAACAACTTTATACTACTTTTGTGAGCATTGCAAACAAGTATAGATACGAGCTTTTAATTAAAAAAAGTAAGGGGACATTTGTTAGGCTGAGAATGTAACTTCAGTCAGTTCACATATCTGATGCATTTATATGGCGATCTCAGTTCTTGTATGGAAGTCCTTATTATCATGCTAATCAATTTGACTTTTCAACCATTTTCTTTCAGTTGTTATTTTTTTCCATTATAATTTCAGTTTTTGGATTGGACATCAATAAGCAACCTCTATTTCATGAAATTACTGAATTTTAGTTCAATTTGGTTAAATCTCATCGATGGGAAGAGGAGATAGATGTTGATGCTGAAGAATTAGAACAATATCAATAAATAGTGCAGGAAATGAAGGTCATAGTAGTAGATGGGAAATATATGATCAGTGATTCAGAGTATACGGAGGTCAAGTGAGCCAAAACATTAAATTATAGCCACTCTCATACTTGTGGGATTTCACTGGGTATGTTGTTGTTGGCGTTTCATGACTCCCTCACAGGACCCATTTTCTCATAAAGCTCCTACTTTTCTCAACAATTAAATCATTTAAATTGAACGGAGACTCGAGATTAGAATAACTTCAGGACAAGGAAAGACAAATTCCTTACACTTTTATCACTGTTACCATTTATAGTGCACGAGATCATAAAATATGAAACTGATCAGTGAACTGGTCTACTGGTTCGTTCTATTTTCTTGTTAAGACAAAACTTAAAGAAAAACTGAGTAGCATTTAGTGGAGTGCCTGAAGTAGGATGTAATTTGGCAAACCAAGAAGGAACCTTGCTGGGCCAAGCTAGGGCTACTAATAGTGAGGCTACCATCCCCAGGATTGCACCAGCTTCTACTACATTGCTTGCCACTTCCTCAAATAATAGTCAACTTGAGGTTGCTTCGGTATGGAAGAAAGTTAGCAGAAACCAAACTC
The DNA here is from genome assembly GCA_029582725.1 of Solanum chiquidenum. NCBI lineage: Eukaryota > Viridiplantae > Streptophyta > Magnoliopsida > Solanales > Solanaceae > Solanum > Solanum chiquidenum. The sequence continues at coordinate 9,459 of JAJOOS010017249.1, read as the reverse complement.
CTCGAACTATAAAACTTCCATGTAGAGTTTCATATTATGTGCCCATTTTTCAAAAGAAGGGAAAAAAGATATGGAGAAAAGCAAGTTTCTGACAAGTCTAGTAATTCTAATACTTGTGTTGCCATATGCAAATGCAACCTTGCCAGGGCCTAAAGCTAAGAAGCACTTCGTGTTGGTTCATAGGGGAAGCCATGGAGCCTGGTGCTGGTATAAGATTGCGGCATTGATGAGATCTTCAGGGCATAATGTCACAGCTATTGACTTGGCGGCTTCAGGTATCAACCCCAAGCAAGCCCTTGAAGTCCCACATTTGTCCGATTACTTTAGTCCCCTAATGAAGTTCATGGTTTCACTTCTTGCACATGAAAAAGTGATCCTTGTAGGCCATGAATTTGGTGGCTTTGCCATTTCTAAAGCCATGGAAAGCTTTCCGAAAAAGATTTCAGTAGCTGTATTTGTCACTGCTCTAATGCCTGGTCAAACTCTCAATGCAACCACCATCTACACCGAGGTACCAATTTGCCATGAGATGATCTGTTATATATGTTTGCTTACACTTTCACATAATTGAAACTAAATATACTTTGTTACAGCTCTTGGCATTCACTGGTGTATTATCTGCACTTGATAATCATGTTGCTTATGATAATGGACCTACCAATCCTCCAACAACCTTGAGTTATGGTCCCAAGTACTTGGCAACTAAGTTTTACAATAAGAGTCCAATTCAGGTAACAAAAAGCATGATACAAATATATAATTTAAATAGCCAAGTTCTGTTATTCTGGTCAAGTGAATGGCCCTAAAGTGACTAATGACTTGCTTTGCCAAAAATTATTAGTAGGCAAACATTTAAACTAGTTTATCCAAATTATAGATGTATTTGAGTACTTACCGCAACATTAACATGAAACTGACTTAAGTCAGTTATTTTACCCTTCTTGATGTTAGGATTTCGTGCTGGCCACTACAGTCTTAAGACCGATATACATATACAGTGTGGAAGATGTTTCTAAGGAGATAGTCGTTTCAAGCAAAAGGTATGGATCAGTTAGGCGAGTATTCATTGTTGCTGCTGATGATAACCTTCTGAAGAAGGAATTTCAAAAGTGGATGATTGAAAAGAATTCAGTAGATGATGTGGAAGAGATCGAGGGCTCTGACCACATGATCATGATGTCTAAGCCCAAACAACTTTTTACTACACTTTTGAGCATATCTAACAAGTATAGCTAAGAGATTTTAATTAAGAAGAATAAGAGCGACAGGTGTAATTAAAGATGAGAATAAAACTTCAGTACTCAATTCACATATCTGATGCATTGATATGACTATCTCAATTCTTCCATATAAGTCCTACAACTGAGCTAGTTAGTTTGATATTTCAGTCGGTTTCTTTCGGTTGTTATTTCCTTTCATTGTAATTTCAGTATTTGAAATTGACATCAATAAACAACCTCTATGTCCTGTAACTACTTAATTTTTGTTCAAGATCAAACATTTAAATTTCTATGCTCACTCAGAGAGGTGTATCCAATCAATGTAAGTGTGAGTTCACACCTCTATATTTAAGTAATTTTTACAAAATCTAACACTCCTATATATGATTTAGGGATGGGAGAATGGGTTCACGAGAACCCGGGACCCCCACCCTTATGAATACAAGTAGCCAATGCCTCAAATAATAGCCAGTGCGGCTTGCCAGCTTTGCATGGAAATAAGTTATCCAAAAGTCAAACTCCTCTAAAAAAATCAAATGCCTCAAATAATAGCCAAGGTGGGGTTGCTTCTGCATGGAAGTAAGTTAGCACAAACCAAACTCCTCTAATTATATATAAAGTTTCCTTGTATGGTTTCAAACCATCTACTCATTCTTCAAAAAAAAGGAAAGAAGATATGGAGAAAAGCAAGTCTCAACATGCAGATGCTACTATGTTAGAGCCTAAAACTAAGAAGCACTTTGTGCTTGTTCACGCGGCATGCCATGGAGCCTGATCCTGGTACAAGATTGTGGCACTGCTGAGATCTTCAGGGCATAATGTCACAGCTCTGGACTTGGCTGCTTCAGGAATCAACCCGAAACAGACCTTCGAAGTTCCACTTTTTTCTGATTACTTGATTCCGCTAATGGAGTTCATGGCTTCTCTTCCTGCACATGAAAAAGTGGTTCTTGTAGGCCATAGCTATGGTGGACTCGCCATTTCTAAAGCCATGGAAACCTTTCCAGAAAAGATTTCAGTTGCTGTATTTGTCACTGCTCATATGCCTTGTCCAAATATCAATGTTACCACAATCTACACTGAGGTAGCGATGTTCCATATTTCCAATAATTAGCAATGAGATGATCTGTTATGTTTATGCAACTAGCTTTTACATGTTTGAAACTAAAAATACTTTGTTACAGTTATTCAAGTCAATATCTCAACCTGATAATCGTATTATATACGATAATGGGCCTACAAATCCTCCAACCACCTACATCCTAGGTCCAAAGTACATGGAAACTGATGTTTACCAGCGGAGCTCAATGCAGGTAACCAAAGCATAATTCAAATATATAGCCAATAAGTTTTGTTATTCTGGTCATGAGAATGGCCCTAAAGTGACTCCTTTTGCCAAAAAATTACTGATCTAGTATTCAGGTACTTAATGGCGACAATAACTTAGAGCTGCATGGTTTAAATCGGGTTTTTTTCCTTGCTGGTGTTAGGATTTGGCGTTGGCCTCTACACTAGTAAGGCCAATAAGCTTACAAACAAAAGGTATGGATCAGTTAGGCGAGCGTTCATTGTTGCTGTTGAAGTTAAACTTTTGAAGAAGGAATTTCAATGGTTGATGATTGAAAAGAATCCACCAGATGAAGTGAAAGAGATCCAGGGCTCTGACACAATGATCATGATGTCTAAGCCGCAACAACTTTTTACTACTCTTCTGAGCATTGCTAACAAGTATACCTAAGATCGAGCAGTTGATTAAAAAGAATAAGTGTGAGAACAAAACTTCAGTTGATGCATTTATATGACTATCTCAATTCTTCCATATAAGTCCTACTGAGATAGTTAATTTGATATTTCAATTAGTTTCTTTCCGTTGTTATTTCCTTTCATTTGTAATTTCAGTATTTGGAATTGACATCAATAAACAACCTATGTGTCCTGTAACTACTCAATTTGGTTGAAGAGAAAACAGTAATTAAATCTCTCATCAATGGGGGAGGAGGACATAATTTTTATACCGACCGAGTAATCCAAGTAAATCTTTTAGAAGAGTACAATTTTATTTTAATTGGGAACAATGAAAAGAACAACAATGGTAAATGAAAGTTCGTTACAAAAAACACCAAATTTTGGAAGTTCATTCCAAATAAACACTAAATTTGCAAACAAACAATTAACTTAAAGAATTAACCTGTAACTCCATCACTAAATATATTTTTTTAACTAAGGGCCAGTTTGGTCATAAAATTTTACAGTGATTAAAAAAAAATTAGGAATATCCACAATTTGAAAGATTTAAAGAATCTAGGATGGGGAGCATGAACCCGACCCCCCCCTCCCCACCCCACCCCACCCTATGAATATAAATAGCCGATGCCTCAGCCCTCAAATAATAGCCAACGTGGGGTTGCTTGTGCAAGGAAGTAAGTTAGCGGAAACCAAACTCCTTGAATTATAAAGCGACCTTTGTAATTTTTCATATTTATGTGCTCATTCTTAAAAGAAGGAAAAAGAGAGATGGAGAAAAGCAAGCGGCAACATGCAAATGCTATTGTGTTAGAGCCTAAAGCTAAGAAGCACTTTGTGCTTGTTCATTCAGCATGCCATGGAGCCTGGTGCTGGTACAAGATTGTGGCATTGATGAGATCTTCAGGGCATAATGTCACAGCTATTGACTTGGGTGCTTCAGGGATCAACCCCAAATAGGCCCTCGAAATCCCACATTTTTCTGATTACTTGAGTCCGCTATTGGAGTTCATGACTTCACTTCCTACTGATGAAAAAGTAGTTGTTGTAGGCCATAGCCTTGGTGGACTCGCCATTTCTAAAGCCATGGAAACCTTCCCAGAAAAAATTTCAGTTGCTGTATTTCTTAGTGCTATTATGCCTGGTCCAAATATCAATGCATCCACCGTCTACACTGAGGTACCGATTTTCCATGATCTGTCATTTTTATTTGAACTCTTTCATAGTTGAAACTAAATATACTTTATTATAGACACTCAATGCAATAATACCTCACCTTGATAATCGCATTACATATGACAATGGACCTACGAATCCTCCAACCACTGTCATCCTAGGTCCCAAGTTCTTGGCTGCTAATGTTTACCATCTGAGCTCAATTAAGGTAATCAAATCATAATACTGTCATTGAAATTGACTTCTGTTATTATCAGAATGGCACTAATGTGACTTCTTTCGTCTGGAGTATTTTAATAGTCTATTCAATTATATTACTTAATCACAAGATCAACTTGCAATTTGGAACTGATTTGAATCGGGGTTTTCCCTTAATTATTGGTGTTAGGATTTGGCGTTAGCCACTACACTAGTAAGGCCATTTTATTTATACAGCGCGGAAGATGTTGCTAAGGAGATAGTTCTTTCAAGAGAAAGGTATGGATCAATTAGACGAGTGTTCATTGTGGTTGCTGAAAATAAAGCTCTGACGAAGGACTTTCAACAGTTGATGATTGAAAAGAATCCACCTGATGAAGTGGAAGAGATCGACGGCTCTGACCACATGACCATGATGTCTAAGCCCCAACAACTTTTTACTACTCTTCTGGGCACTGCCAACAAGTATACCTAATTAGAGTTGTTGATGATTAAGAAGAATAAGTGTGAGCTAAAGCTGATAACAAAACTTCAGTCAATTCACATATATTTGATATTTCAAACATTTCCATTCGTTGTAATTTCAGTGTTTGGAATTAGCATCAATAAATAACTTCTATTTTCTGAAATTACTGAATTTCAGTTCAATTTGAATAAATCTAACCAATGGGAAGAGGATAAAGATGTTGATACTGAAGAATCAGAACAATATGAATGAAAAATATGATGTAGATGAGCAAGAGCTTATTGATCGCATTGAGGCCATTTGCTAAGAAAAAGAAGTTTGTAGTACCGGCGGACTCTGGAGCAACCCACAACGTTCTAAATGAAAGAGAAAAAGTTTAAATATATTTAGACGATGCAAGATGGTAGTCCAATGACTCAGAAATCTGTTCAAGATAACTTTAAACTTTTAGATCAGATGATGACATAGTTTAACACTACTTGCCCAAGGCCAAGACGATAGTAGCATTTAGTGGAATGCCTGTTGTAGGATATACATATACCGTTAATGATTGAAAAGAATCCACCAGATGAAGTGGAAGAGATCGAGGACTCTGACCATGTGACCATGATGTCTATGCTCCAACAACTTTATACTACTTTTGTGAGCATTGCAAACAAGTATAGATACGAGCTTTTAATTAAAAAAAGTAAGGTTTGAGTCTAAGATTTCAGCTGATAGAATAAACAAAGTAAGGTTGTTTGGTGAAACCTTTCCAGATTCGAAAGTGGTGGAGAAGATGATGATAAGCCTACCAGCAAGGTTTGAGTCTAAGATTTCAGCAATAGAAGAATCTTGTGATCTGAAGACCTTATCGGTAGCGGAATTGATCAACAAGTTGCAAGCTCAAGAACAACGATCAAGTATAAGAGATGAAGAAGTAGCTGAAGTGGCGTTTCAGGCAAAGCATAAAGGCAAACAGCCAGTGAAGAACAATAGAAGGATGGATGAAGATAAAGTAGCAAAGGGGAAAACATGGAAGGAACCTTCAAAGAAAGGAAAGTTTCCACCTTGCAACCATTGTAACAGCCAATCATCAAGAAAAGGATTGTTGGTTCAAAGGAAAGCCATTGATTCAATGCAGGTTTTGTAGAAAAATGGGTCATATTGAGAAGAATTGTAGGCTCAAGCAGAAGCAACTAAAAATATGATTTCAATTTATTATTTCTCTAATAACTTAAACTTTTACATCAAATGATCATAGAGTTATTAAACACTAGTTACCGAAGACGATAATAGCATTTAGTGGAGTGCCTTTAGTTGGATGTGCTTTGGAAATCCAAGAAGTCACAAGCCTAGAGGTACCTTGCTTGCCCACTTCTTCAAATAATAGACAAACTCCTTTAAAATCAAATGCCTCAAATAATAGCTGTTAATTAATTAAGAAGAATAAGGCGGACATGTGTAAGGCTGAGAATAAAACTTGAGTCAATTCACATATCTAATGCATTTATATGGCGTTCTCAGTACTTTCATGGAAGTCCTTATTATCATGCTAATCAATTTGACATTTCATGAATTGACATCAATAAACCAATTTATGTTAAAGACCAAACAGTTAAATCTCATCAGTGTGATATGAATAACAAACCAATGCAAATTAGAGATCCATTTTCATTTTCTATGATAACTGTATTTGTACATGAATAAGACATTTCAAAGAAACTAGCTTTGTTATAACAGAATTATGGATGTGTTAATTGAGTGTTTATTGCATATGATGAAGATAAGGTAGCCCAGTAGACTTAAAGAATTTATGATTGATCCAGTGGAAGAAGTTGAAGGATTAGGTTACATGGTCATGATTTTAAGACAGCTGAACTTTTTAATTATTCAGCTCTTCCTTTAGTTGACTTGGTGAATGATTAAACTACCAAGAAAAACATTCAAGATAAATATATGTGTTCATTCAAATCCAATAGTTTTGGCTCATATTCAGTATATTAATAGAGGTGTCAAATGGGAAGTTTGAGCTAAATTTGGAGGGGTCGAAATGGGCAGGATCAATAAAATGACCTGCCCAAACTTTGAAGGTTACTGGGTTGAGATGAACTAAGTAATAGGTCATTGCCCAACACCCTAATTCTAACCATTAAAAAGTTTTAACTTTAGTTTTTTTTTTTTTGTTAATTACTAAATAAAACATTTCTTTCATTGTTGGTTATATCTATTTTATCACATAAATAATGGAAAAAAAAAGATTGTCTAGTAATGCACTTATAAGCGCTATTGTTTGGTTGTACGAGTTTAATTACATAATTAAATTAAGATTTAAAATAAAAGATAATTATAAAAATTAGAAGTTAATATTTAACAAATATATGCCTTTGCAAAGAATGGAGTATTAAATTAGGTATTTAAGATAATATTATATCTTGAAAACTATATTAATAAAGGGAAACTTACGGCATTCGGATACGCCTCGATATATGTATTTTGAAATACATGGAATCAAAATTATGTTTAATTTGTTCTAGATACACTGTATTCAAATGGATTCGTAAGTATCTGGGATACATAGACAAATCTCGCTTACCTCTCTCCCATCTCGCTCTCGCGGCTCTCCTATGTATCTAGTATCCCAGATACATGTGAATCACACCAGTAACATATAGATACATGTATCTATTGTGTAGATCCATGACTAATTCGCTCGCCTCACTCCCTATTCTAGTATATCTGATAGCAAAATACATGTATTTAGGTGTATCTTCCTCAATATATTGTAGAAAACTCTTAATTAGTGATAAGATATATAATTATTTAAAAGTATATATAGAATCAGTATATATTGTTGGGATAACCTAACTTGTTTTCAACGGGACAATTAAAATTACTAAATAATTTTAAAACTATTTTCATGAAAAGGTTTACATGAACAACCTTTCTGTACATATATACATAAATATACATCACACATATGACAAGATGTCTATCAGAAGACGTTTCCTTTGTTCATCTACTACCGTTTCTTTTGCATTCAAGTACATTGAAAGAGTAAAAACTAGTTCCTCTTCTAAACCCCATTATTTGTGGTCCTTCTTTTTTCTTTTATAAAAAAGAACTTTTTAAAATGGAAAAAGACTATAGAGCAATATTCATCCCATTCTTGACACCAAAATTCAACAAAACGTGGCTAACATAGCCAAAACAACAAAACAAACTTGAAATCTATAAACCCCCATATGTTACATATGAATTGTCAGAAAAATTTGGCATTACCCATTGTTTTTATCACGTGAATTCCAACTGAAAAGAAATAAGCTAAGTTTATTTCTTTTCAGTATATGGCTTTCATGCCAATACATCAAAAAAAAAATGCACCAAAAAAAGAAGAAGTGAATATGGACTTCTTTCCGACACCCATCTAGACCAGAAAACAAATAAAATGTAGTGCTGATGCCAATGAAAAATCTAATCAAGCACACACTTTACAAAATTATTTAATTCATTTCACTAATCTAATTGTGTAATGACCGTTAGGTATTTGCCCTGAGTTTCTTACAATAATTGAGTTCTCCTTTTAGAAAAAAAAAACATGTAATCTCCATATTTGGCTAGTTCTTTTCTTGTAGGAAAATTTTTATGATTCTATAAATAGAGGGTTCATTTCTTCTAATATAGTAGCATTCACAATGTACTCCTAGGGGCTTTGAGAGTTTTGTGGAGGGGAAAATGTCTGAGGAACAAGTGTTACGTTACCTCTTTGTATTTCGAGTGAATTGGGTGAGGTTGTTCCTCTCTATATTTTATACTCTCTTTTATATAGTGGATTGCTCGTCTCCTATTGTAGATGTATGTTGATTGACCGAACAAAGTTAAATCTGTGTCTTTTGGTATATTTCTAGTTTGTCGATCTTCTTACTCATGATCTTTTGAGGATTACTCCGCTAGCTTACGCATGCCATCTAAATATTTTGATCCTAACAATAACTTGTTTATGAAGCACGAACTACACCGAAATAGTCACAGGCTATAATTGCCTACATGTTACAGAAGTTTGCTCTTGATTTCGGGGAAGAATATTCAATAAATCCTCTCACAAGAACTTGAGAGATTAAGATAAGAAGAGAAGATTATCTGCAAAATATTTTTCGCAAAGAAAAAGTGTCGTCGATTTCTATTAAGACAATCCAATTTTTCAGAAAGAATAACAAAATAATTGTGTCTCTTCCGTTATATAATATACTCATTCTCTTTCAAGTGATTTAGTATAAGATTTTACATAAATACATAAGATTGTTGAAACGTGTTGCAACTACATAAGAAAAGTAAAAAATTATGTGCTCATCCTTCAAAAGATATGGAGAAAAAAGAGTACGTCTCCGTTGCCATATGAACTTGTCAGGACCTAAAGCTAAGAAGCACTTTGTGCTAGTTCATACCGCATTCCATGGAACCTGTTGCTGGTACAAGATTGATGACATCTTCAGGACATAATGTAACAACTCTGGACTTGGGTGCTTCAGGAATCAACCCCAAACAGGCCCTCGAAATCCCAAATTTTTCTTATTACTTAACGGAATTCATGGCTTCAGTTCGTGTAGATTAAAAAAGTAGTGCTTGGCAACTAATGTTTATCAGCTGATCGATCCCAATTAAGGTAACACAAATATC